>JAABKK020014900.1:8491-20973 GCA_011634745.2 Catotricha subobsoleta
TGCTTCTTCTTAAAATAACTAAAAATTTGTTTTCTAAATTATTATTTTTATATTTTCTTTTCTACTTTTTAAGACACTCTGTAAAAGATTGTTTTGATGGTCGTTTTAGGGGCAAGTTGTAGAGGAAAAAGTTACTCCGTTAAAAATAAGTTGGAATCGTTCATATAAGTTATTTTTCCATCACCCGCTTAGAAGTTATTTCCATTTACAAATTTGAAGGGATCACAACGAAGTGATGGGAGTAACAATTAGTCTCACCAAAACGATGCGAACGAATAGTTTATTAAATATTTTTGATTAAGTGTAAAAAGTGCAGTCGGTATAAGTTAATGTATGGATAGGCAAGTCCCTTAGTTAAATTCAAAAAGTAATCAAATAAATTTTATCAGTAAAGTATTATGTAAAATACATACTATTCGATAAGCTATGTTGTGAGTTTAACACACAAGATTAACTCTTAACATAGAAATTCAATTCATTTTCTAATTTGTCATTCATTTCGTACACGTACTACAGTGCCGAACATTACTATGTATGTCTATTTCAGTGGACGAAAAAAAAAAACATTAAATATAAAAATTTCTTATAAGTATCAAACGTTATTATATATAAACATTTCAAATCGAATGAAAACATATAAAAAAAAAAAAATTAAATAAAATGTGTATAAGTTTTCCTTTATTTTGTCTCAATGGTTATTGCTTGTGGTTCCAATATATACTGAACTTCAGACAACAGAAAACATATTCAAAACAACAATATAACTGAAATCAAATGTAATAATTCTTAAGAAAACTACAAAGTAAGAGAAAAGAATGGAACTGAATCAGCTGATCTTACATTCAGATAAAATTACATATATTCAATGTTCTTATTTAATACAATATAAATATATCGATCTGCAACAACTGGCTCTTGATAGAGTTTTATACATATATTTAACACATTTATAATTTATGTATTTTGTGATTGCTTGGCATATAAATATGTTTATATAAGAGATTTTCAAACGTTTTTGTTTTTGGTTAGAAGAGAAAAAAAATCTAAGAAAAAGATTGTTTTTTTTTTATTAAATGAAAAATCAATTATGCTCTGAAATAAAAGAGATTGAGAAAGTATATAATTATAATATTTTCAAAAAAACAATTTCACTTATGTTTTTATTAATCTTAACATATTTTGTGAGTATCAACAATTTTTATTTCAAAAGGATTGTTGGTTTTACTTCCATTCCATTCCATTATAGTTCGATTCTAAATAGAAAAAAAAGGAAGAGTCTTAGAATTCTTTTAGAACTAGGAAATCTTATTCAAGATTTTTTACGTGCAATTAAAAGTTTTAATAATTCTGAAATAGAGGAGACTATAATGAAATGGAATACAGTTCTGATTTTAATTCCGAATCAAACAAGTAGTTTTCTAGGGAAGGCTGCATCTAGTGAAAACTTATTTCACTTATAATCTTTATATAAAGCCTAGTCAAGAATTCGCTGGTGCGTTCGAAAGCGTAATAACGGTTACTCAACCAGGCTCTATATGTGTCTTAATGTAACCGTAAGAAAACAACTCGATTTTGAGTAATGCTTGACTCAACTATAGTTACCTTCTATAGAGATTATGGTCTTACTATCATTTTCGATACAAGCAATCTCAAAATCTTTACGTACATGTAAATGTAGGTAGGTACCAGTTACACAGCTGTCATATTTCACGAAATTATTGTGCAATTGTAGAGTTTAATTAATTAATTCTGCAGTATGTTGTATTTTGAGTGGTATTTTGTTATTTCAGGCAATCATTTAAATGTGAACCTAACAAAAATCGAAATTTTATCGTGAAATAATTTCACAATTACAATTTATAATTCTGAAAAAATGTTAGCTAGGTCTACATATTTACATCTGATTTAAAAACATATACTTATACACTCGATCATCAAATAACAAAACAATTCAATCTTATATATAAAAAAAAACAGTATTTCAATTGATTCACGACTTTTCTCTGAATTTGCTATGATATAAAGAAAAAAAAAAGTTTTTTGTTTATTGAAAACATACACCATAATATGTACTTTACATTCCAATCATTCTTTCTGGGTGCTAGAAAAACCTATGGTCATGTCAAGCTCATGCAAAATGGTTTCTATCACGCACCCAATCATTAAAAACAAAAATATACTTATGTGTTTTTTGCTTTTTTTTTGTATATTTTTATACTTCATCAAAAATGGTTAAATTAATTAATCAATCAATTTTTCTTGTTTCGGTTCTCTCATCGAATTATAGCCGCCCGTTCAGGTAATCCATTGGGTACCACACCGTCAAATTTATATTCACATATCAACTCTCTGTATTTTCAAAAAAAAACATTTATTTATAAAATTCCAAATAATCTACAATGAATTATAGTAGCTCACATCATCATGAGAGGCATTTAACTCGCATAAACATCATTTCTGTTGATTGAATTATGTTCTAATGTTTTTTTTTTTTCATTTAGATAAATTTTGTTTTTTTTTTTTGTTTTTCGTGTGTGTTAAGTAGTTTAACATTATCTATAAGTTTTTTTTTTGGTTAAATGTACCAAATTTTTGTGTTTTTAAACTCGGTAATCTGCTATTTTAACATTCAATCCACATAATTAAACATAAATACTAAAGTTTATTTATTACTCTCACCATATCACCTTAATAAATACCATCATTTAAAATACACTTCGATTGAAATAAATGTAATATTATTAGGCTTACTGAGGAGATAATAATATTTATTAACCCATACATTTTCCCAAATGTGTGTGTAGAAATAAAAAAAAAAAATAGAAGAAAATCAACAACCATCCAAACTAAAATGTAACACCCGAAAATTTATTTTGAAATGTTCAATTCATGCGCTGGTAATTTATGGCCACTATAATTATGTGCTAATGATTATAGTTTATTTAATCTTGAATCATTTTTTATTTTTCTTATAGCCAACAGATTATTCTCTACTCAACTCTATTATTTAAGGAAAAAAATAAATTTATACACACTCGAAATTGGATTGGATTGGATTGGTTTTTTTTTCTTTTTCTTATTTACATTATGTTTTAAATGGAAAATGTAAATATTTAAAAATCATTTAAGTTTTTCGGTGATTTCTTGTGCACGGTAAAATACAGAATTTATTTGAGATGAAAAAAAAATATGTAACATAAAAAAACAGAAAATTGTGCGTTGAATTTTGAATACAACCCAGACACATTGACTCCATCATCAATATGTGATCAGTTCTTGTTTTTTTCTGGTTCTTCTTTCGAATTTATAAGAGTCGTTTGGTTGCTGTGTTAGTTGCTTTGGGTGATGGATATATTTTAATTGTATTTACTAATCGCTGATAAATGTATAGATGCAAAATGAATTTGAAAATCATTTAGCGAAAGCTTTTAGTTGGAAATTTTATTTGTTCTGGAAAGATTTTGGTTAACATTTTCTGCAACTCTAGGAACGTTTCCAAAAACCTTTACTCCATTCGCACATATTTTGTTCCCTTGATTTTTCGAAATACATTCCAAATTTCATTCTTTTTATCACAACTGTGCACTTAAACAACAGTCAAATGTTGTGTGAAACGAAGTGTACTCAAGTTAGCACTTTGTGATATTGCACTTGCGCCCAGCGAGTACGAAGTACGAGAGAGTAGATTGCTTGGGAAACGTTCTAGACATTTCAAATAATTGGTCCTCAGAAGAATTGCAAGGTAGCTGCAACTTATAACATAAAACTACCCAGAGTGCGATCAGTAAATAACAAAACCATATACTAAAGAATGAAAGTGTGAAAGAGAAAAAAAATTGCCACACATCTTTCAAAGAAGTTTCATATTTTACATAAAAATACGATGATGAAATACCTGACAAATATTTTACCTGAATCTATTAAAAAAAAAGAAAATTTAACATTTCATGAAGTTCAAACGAAAAATATCTAATTTTTTTTTTTTATCTAAATGAGTCTTTATAAATCGATGACGCGAAATTAAAAAAAAAATTTGAAATCTTACATCAATTTCAGAAAATACCATCAGAACATGAACTTTAAATTGGTTTGTCCACCTTTATATCCGTTTCCTCCTGTCAAATTTCTTCTTCTTTCATTTTTTTTTTCTTGCCTTCATCACACAGCATTATCTACTAGTTATGGTTCTGCTGTGCTCCAGATAAAAAGAAATATAGAAGAAATATTTATCTTTTGTGTCATAAATATTATAAAATGACGTCATAAACTGTCATATGCACGCATATCCAAATCTACATAGAATAGACATCAAGTCAAAATAATATACAGAATTATATGATTGTAGGACGAGATATTCCTATATATATCTTATGTGGATAAATGTATATAATATCATTTTACAAATTTTATGAATATAATACGTAGGTATTATACCCTAAGAACATTCCATTCAGTCACATACACTTTGTACTGTGTAAGATATATTAACACAAAATATATATAGAAATCGTTCGGTATATAAGTTAGCAAATCGTTTATATGTATTTGTATATTCATGACATAGATAATTTTAGGCTCTGTGTACAATTTTTTTTTTATTAAATCATATCCAGAGATTGTAGAAACTAATAACTAGTGAAAATTATTGATAAAAATCGGGCTGACGTTATTCTATATAGTATTCACAACAAATATGTCTACTACTTTTCATCAAATTCATCTTTAACCAGAAAGTTATACAATACATGAATTCCGACTGGTATGATAGATCCTAATCATGAGACTTATTGGTTTATTGAGATGTGCTGCCAATTGTTCGGTATTCAAATTGGAACATGAAATTAAAAATGAAAATTATTGATCTTTTACATTTGATTTGCAAAATACATTTTTGTGTTTTAATTCTAATATTGAGTTAAACTTTCAGCTATTCTCTTTCTTAATATTTCTTTTTTACATTCAATTTTCACGCGCCTTCAAAAATTATGAATTTGTTGAAACATTCAAAATGTATTCTCTAGTTTCAAAGAAGCGTATGTACATAAGCCTCCCCCTCAATTTTTTTTTATTTTGCATCCCCTTATATGTATGATTTTAGGTTTGCCTGTATCAATCCTACCCAGGATCGCTTCTTGTATATTACAGAAGTACCTTCAACATTCTATTATATCATTATTATTATTACAATATAAATTATATACCATACACAGTATACACACGCACCGTACATATAAAATATAGAATGCCATATATTTCTTTATGATGATTTAATTGTATGGGCGGAGTCCTTCTATTATAATATTTTTAATATAAATGGGGAGATGCTATATCCTCTCATACTTATCGTGTGTTATGTAATGGAGAATATCTCCATACAATTATATAGAGTATTGATATTGATTTGGTTGCGAATCATCCATCTATTATTCTCGTTTCTATTTAAAAAAAAAATTACATTAGTTGTTATTAATATTATTGATGACAATAATGTGTGTATTTGAAGTTTAATAATTAGTTTTGTATATTATGGTAACCGCAATTTAGTCAAAGGATTCTTTGATTCACATATTTTATAGGTAAAATATTTTATTCGAGATATCTTAGTTTTGGAATAGATATCAGCAGATCATCGCTTGAAATATTACTTATTCAAATGCAAGAACAAAAAAAAAACTATATACAGATGGTATGATTCGCTATAAATTAATAAATAAATGAAAAAACGTTGAATTGACAAAACGTTCCTGAGAAATCTCTAGTACAGAGTTTCTCATTCTTTTCCAAATCTTCTTTTAGAAAGTTTTCATTTTCATATTCTCTCTTTCTTTATTTATTTAGTAGGATTTCCTTTGTGTCGTGTCTAGGGCTGGGACCAAAAAATAAAGTTAGATTATTATTAAAGCAAACATTCGAATAAATCCGCGCTGTATTTTGGAAAGTTGAAAAAGATATTACTATTTATAAACTAAAAGTTGCCACCTTTACCATTTTCACAACCGGGCGGTCGCCCATGTTTTGCCCCTTGGGCCGACGCTGTTTGTATAGGCTCGAAATCGCATTTATATGGATGTTCTTTATGTTTATTTTTAATCCAAGAAATGCGCTTTGGCAATGTAAATCTTTAAAAGTACGTTACTATTGAATGAAAACCATGAAATGTAACTTCTTTTTTGTTTTTGATCAACTGTCCGAGAGTGACAGCGAAATATAACGAGCATCAAACTTCTTTTTTTTGTCAAATAATCGCAATTCGCAACCCTAGTAACCTAAGCACAATATATCTAAGTTGGTTTTTCACATTTATTTTCTCGTTCTTAGAAATGAAATTTCGCACAATTTTCTTTTTTGCTTTCATTTATAAATTTATGTTATCAATAATAATAAAAACGTGAAATAGGTATAAACAGCAGTAAAATCGTAGTACCATATATACAACAAGATCCTTAACAATACGCAAAATATGATAGCATTTGATGGGATTGGGTATTCGAATTTTCTGTACAGTAAAATAGGGGGCGACAATTTTTTATATTTTTTTTTTGTTTGGGATTCATGTTTTTGGCATCTTAGAATTTTACCGCATTTTATATTTTTTCTCTTCGTTTATTTTATTTTTCTTCTTTATTATTTTTTTTTTGCTTTATCACATCATTTTCATCTTATTTTCTTTTTTTCATAAAAAAATATAAATCAATATTTTGTGCGTCATAATTATTTATTTTTAAAATTTACTTTTATAGAACGCAAAGGAAATTCAACCGACTCTTTCCATTTGGTACAACAATTTTCTTATGTCGAATGCCTGTAATTTGGAAATGTGAATGGAGTTTTTTTCAATTGAAATTATCTATTAATAAAATAAATCTTCGTGATTAGTTAAAAGGAAAAAGATTTAAAACGAAATAAAATAGTTTTGAAAATATTGGTTGGCTTATTCCGAATAGCTGTATCCAGGTTAGTGCAACTGCTGCATTGCTTGCCAGCTCTCAAATTTGCGCTGCCAACTTTCAAATTTCGAATTCGTACACAAATATGTATATGAATAGTAATTCACACACCTAAACTAAATCGAATTAGAATGCTATTCAATTCATTTGTTATGTATTGTCTAATGCTTATCGTGCTGGTTATAATTAAAAGCATTCCTCTTGCGTTTCACTATTGAGGCAGTGTCAGCTTTCGAAATCCATCCCGGATTGGATACAGCGCTGCTTATTCGGAACTATCAAGAAGAAACTCCTATATTTTATAATAACTATTCAATACATCATTCAAATGCTTAATGAACACCGCCGAGTTCAGTTTAACTAACTTTTCTTTTTTTTTTATCTTAATACGACATATCATAGAATCATAGAAAACAAATAAATCAAAAAACCATAACCACTTTCACATCATCGAATGAAAAATGATTGCTTACTTCAATTACTTGTTTTGTATTTAATTCAACTATTTATAATTGGCAATAATCTAATAATTACTGATACCTATTGAGTTAAGAATATTACAAGTGTTCGGATGGTACAACCAGCAGCTATATGCAGAAGCAACTATATCCATATCTATATCCATAAAAACAGGTTACATTTAATTTTTGATCAAAGAACTCCCATGATGTACATATTTTACATTACCTGGCAAGGCATTACTGAAATTTGTGTAAAAACCGAACGATAACATCCAATCTTCATCATTTTCTTTTTAGCTTCTATTCGCTTTTCAACCAGATAAAAAAAAAAAAACACAAAAATATGAAGAAATATTAATTAACAATTAATTTTGTGTTGTGCACAAAAGAAGCGCGCAATCAATACCTGATTCTAATATACTTTATGAAAGAAATATTGAAAATAAATGAAGAGAGAATAACAGAATAAAAACCAGCCAATCGAGATTGCAATATAACATCAATAATAAATAATGTTATTGGATATCATGCATTTCATGCGTTGTACAGATTTATTACCAAAACGTATAGTTGAAGTCACTATGATTTTCCACGTTATTCAAAAGTAAAACCATTCAAATGAATAAACGGACACACAAATATTATCTCTGTTCGTTCCCCCGAAACGAAATCTTTCTTTGAAATATCTATGTAGTTTGCAAAGAAGTCACCAATCACAACTGCAGCATAATTTGTTGTTTTCTTCTTTTTCTTTTTCATTACCATAATTATTATTGGGTAGCCTGTTTAAAATTCCATTTTAAAAAATTTACACATAAATTATGCAAATTTGTTCCGTCAATAATTTTACTTTTAAAAACATTTATACCGCAATCGAATAACTACAGCAATATCACCATTAACATTTATTCAATGCAAAATATATAATCATACATCGAAAATCTTACTGAATATATAATTTCCATAATGAATTTACGTGCGCCTTTCATCATCATTTCGATGTTTAACAGTTTAACAGAAAATATGTTTAAGCGCAAGGATGCGCGAGAACATATAAATGATTTGATTACATATGATTATACCGCTATATATATTTTTGTGTAACTATAAATGTTTGCACATTCAGGAAGCATACACAATGGCAATCACAATTTTTCAATTCATTCGTATAGCACTTTGTACCACAGAGAGAAACATATATGCGGGAAAGAAAGTAAATCTTTTATATACCTTGACTCAATTTATATTTAGTTGATCAAGTTTTTTTTTTTGTGAAATGGATTACAGGTTGGCAACGTCGTTTATAAATGATGCCGATCGATGCCAAAATATATATTTAATTATCATTGAAATCATATATAAATAGGTTTGATTTTGTTCTCTATCAGCAGTTTTCTTTTTTTTATTTGGTTGTTGTTGTTGGTTTTTTTTATTTCTCTCTGGGTACCGATGCGAAATTGTTATATGTATATTGTTATGTTTTACCCTTGGCTCATTATTTTCAACTCACAAGTTCATGGTTTTTTCATTAAAGGCACTTGTGCATTATTACAATATTTGATTAAAACGAAATTTTAATGGTTTTGTAAACTCAGCGTTTATTTATCGCTTCATCATTCAAATGAAATACATTTTTTTGAGAATATCTGACTGTGTGTGTGTCTGTATGTGTTGCAAATAATTAACAATTTAGCGCTTTTAACATTTTCGTAAATTAGAAATTTATTGGTCGTGCATTTTTTTTTTAATGCACTTACCTTACAATTTAACATCGTTCTTGTATTTATTTCTTGTTGTTTTGTATAAAATAACATTTAATAACTTGAGAATTAATGTATTTAATAATCGGTTGCAGTTAAATCGTTTGGTGTGCATGTTGTTTGACTGGTTTATCTTCATTCCATTTTTTTTTTATATATTTCATAATTAAACACGCAAACTTGTTGCAAAGATTTGTGTTCATAATTTCGAAGAAAACAATTTTTTTTTTTTAATTTATTAAAATGGCTGAAAAATTGTACGATTGAAATTGAAATTTATGTAATGACGGTTAGTTTTTATTAAATTGTTTTAGTTCTTGTTTTAAGAATAATTCTAATTTATGAGCTTTTGTTTATTCTTTTGATAATTTTTAGTAAATATGTTTTCTGTTGTTTATTAACTATTTTGTTTTATGTTAGTAGAATATGATTATAGCAAGTAAGTGTTTAATTGCATTGACATCAACGAAGCATTTAATCGCAGCTACCTCGCATGGATATTTTGAAGTGAAATTTTCGCAGAATTTTATTTAGTATGCAAATGAAAGCGTTGTGTTGTTCAAATAAAGCTTCTTCTAAAATCAGTTCAAACAGTAGAGAAAATAATAAAATATTTTCATTATTTTTACCCGAACCCGATGTACTTTAAATATTTATAATGCAATACATAAGTAGAGGTATTGATGATGATGTTACCGCGTGATTTGAAATTACTGAAGCCTATTATTTAAGAATAACTATTAGGTTAAACGTTCCTGGGTCCAATGTATTCTCTATGTGTCCTGCACTCTTTAAAATTTTTGCTTGAAAACGAAAATCTGGTTGGCAACGTTTTCTTTTGAGATAACTAAAAATATCCTATAAGACATTACGCATACCCAATAAACATAGCAGTCTCGAAATGTTCTATAATCTATCTATATACGGTCTAATATCCCTTCTATATACGGTTTATAACTGGTGTTTTTGGTTTTAATGAGAATTTATAGATGGTTTTTGGTTTATAAACAAACATATAGACGGAACATTAAACCACTTTTAGATTGTAGTCGAAAAATGCCTTTTGGCATATAGCTGTTATATGTCATTTCATAATGAACCCCTTTCGAATTGCGAACCAAAAGCCCTATTAGTTTTTTATTTTAAAATATCTCCGTTGATTGAAGAAGATTTTAGAAACTCATATGAAAATAGAAATATTTTAATATAAAAAAAAATTAAAAAAAAAACTAAGGAAACCAATAATTTACCATTTTTATTAAACAAAATGAAATGATTTACTGAACGCGTTAAATAGCAGCCAAAAACAAATAAAAATTCCAATCCAATGAGCCCCAATAAGATTTGTACAATAAATTAATTTATAAATTTTAATTTGATTAAATAAATTAGTAAAATATTGCAAACGTTATGACACAAAAAAAAATATGAATAAAAAAAAAACACATACACACACACAATAAAAATCGCTATTGAATGGAATCAAATAAATAATAACAAAACCGTAGATATACATATTTTTGGTTTGGTTTCGTTTTTTTTTTATTATTATCATTGCTATAGTCAAAGATGTTTAACGTTTAATTTTTTTTTTTTTTTGTTATTTCTTTTAAATTGTGTATAAGTTAAGCTGTCTCATAATAAATATAATAAATTTAATTTTTGTCTGGACACAGTCTAATATTATATGTGTTCTGTCTAAGAAAAAGAAATATTCATATAAATGGCTTATAACGAATTAGTACATATATAATATATATACATATTTTTCTTGTATGTCATTTTATTTTACTTTATTTCGTTTCTTTTTCATTTTTATTCTCTTCTCTTTTCTGAAATATATCTACATTTTATAATGTCCATGTTCAGGGGCCTCGAATTCTCGAATTTCATTCAATAATTATGGCAATTGCCATATTTATCATTCATAATAACGACTAAACAACGTGGAGATGCCCGGCTTAACTTCCAAATGAAAAGTGACTTAACTTCCAAAATATTTGTATATATAACTTAACTCCCAAATAAAATTGTCACTTATCCCTTGTGAAAAAGATATTTTCACTCATGGTATAAAATTCATATCTCAAACGAGATTCCTAGGTATATTTTGGTACTTTCATACCATAACTAATACCACCTAAAGTATTATACTATAATAATACCTCATTAGAGTATAAAATAATTTATACCCTAGGTGGTATTAGTTATGGTATGAAAGTACCAAGTGTTATAAAGTATTTTATACTCTAATGAGGTATAATTATAGTATAATACCCTAGGTGGTATTAGTTATGGTATGAAAGTACCAAAATATACCTAGGAATCCCGTTTGAGGTATGAATTTCATACCATGAGTGAAAATATCATTTTCACTATGGATATCCACAAAAAAAAAAGTCATTTATCTTATAAAAACGGGTGTTTTAATTCTCAAATGAAATAGTGACCTAATTCCCAAATAATATAGTACTTAACGTCCAAAATATTAACTAGAAATTATAATGGAAAAAAAAATATTGTGATTTCAAAAACGCAACCACCATTCTGACATTTAGCACGCTTTCACTCTGATAGGGGCTCAACAGAAAATAAGTTCTGCGCATACCGAATTGGCTCTCATTACATTATCATTCACACCTCTTATTTACTACCAAATACACCATTTAAATAATATTTTTTTATTGACCAGCTCATTGGGGGTCATGATTATATGGGCGAAAGTTGCATCACTAAAAATAAATGAGAAATAATCGATTTTGTGAATGATTTTCTCGAATGCCATTTCGTTTAGTCATTATTATCAAATAAAAATATGGAAGGACACGAGAATTGAAGCCCAGCGGAAGCCTCTCAAATCTATATGAAATTATGAAATATATTTTTATTTTTTTTTAATAATAAGCAATCTGAGATAGATGAATATCTTATTTTACATAATTCGGTTTTTTTTTTCTTCTCTTTATTTTATACCTATATAATTCTATATATTATATTAATGTGATATATTTAAATGCGACTGCATTCATTTAAATATTTAAATTTAGTGTAGTTTATTGGAGAGAGAACATATGAAGTATGAACATTAGATGCGTTTATAGTGAAAATCAATGGATTAAATTAAATGTGGAAAAAACTAATTCAGTTAGATGTCATGTAATCCCGAATGCTAATTTTTTACGAAATTCTTTAAGAATAATTTTGTTACAACTAATACCTCAAACAATACATATTAAGCCCGTCAAACAAAATGCGCCTGATGCCTGATGTATAGGCGCGTACGCGCCCGATGTAAAATCCTTCGCTCATACTCG
>JAABKK020014911.1:0-20970 GCA_011634745.2 Catotricha subobsoleta
TCATTTTTTTTTTAAAACTACTATTCATTATTAGACTAACGCACACTAGATGAATTACATCGGTCAAGTGGTTCTCAGGTTATGATTTTTCAAAATTTGGTCCTAAACGATTATGCTATGAATTTATTTCAAGTAAATTTTGAGTATATTTTATGTTAAATTTCTACACAAAATATGTTCAAAATAGATATATAGAATTGCTGAAACGCTTAAACGGATAAAAATGTCCGTCAAAACACAAATAAATAAAAATTTCTTTGTGAAAAGTTTCATAAGTTAGTGAAACTTTTCAGCGCTACGATTACTGATTGTATATTGTAATTTATAATTGAAATTACATCGTAAAAAAAATGTAATTGTAATTATAATCACATTTTTCAATTACAATCTAAAAGTGAAAAAAGATTCTATTTTTCTAAAAACCAACATTTTTGAGACAAAAAAATGATTAATTACTACTCTAAATATTTAAATCATTAGAAGAAAAAGACGTAAGTATACAATTAATTAATTATTTGAAAAAAAAAAAACATGTTCATGGAAATAATTTATTTGAAGATTTTATTTCATGAAAATATTTTGTATTAACAGAATTTTTATTTTCAAATTTTTCTTTAGTTTATTGTATTTGTGGTAACGGGCAAACAAACATGAGTTTAATTTATTTAATTTGATTCGTTTCGATTTCGACTAAATATTGAGTTATTAACAAACAGTACAATAAACATCACAAAAATATGAATTTTATTTATTTTTGCTTATTAATTTTTGATATTTATTCAATTATTTGTAAGTAGTTAAAAAATAGGGTAATCAACAATTATTTTTCAACTTCGTATGAATTATTTTATATATATTTGATAAAATGAATTAATATAAATTATAATAAAAGCTGTAATTATGTTTTCATCAATCAGAGCACATTAAATCTTCGATATGGATAAATTAGCCTCGATGATCACCACTTGAAAGTTATCACATTGAAAAGCTAACAAACATATCACGATCGTTTATTTTGAGTTTCATCATGAGATCACATAATTATTGCCGTCTTAATTATATTAATAAAAAAAGAAAAGAAAATACACACACACACACACACACAACTACACAATAATTTTTTTAATTATTAATATTAATAAATAAATAAACACATAGCTTTAAAAATGATATTTCATTTCGTTTTTTTTTTTATATTAAATATTAGATAAAGATTTTCAAAACTATGAACAAACAATACTTCAGAAGGTTCCATATAAATAACTTACTATAATATCAACGTTCAGAAAGCATATAAAGTAAGTACATTTACTTCTAAACGTTCATTCTGAATGAATCAAATCAAAATCATCTTGATTTTATGTTGTGATCATTTCATAATAATAATATAATTCTAATGAAAACACATTTAACGAAACCACTTCCTATTACATATATACGCGTGTATGCGTGTATTGGTTATGAATATAAATGAAAATATAATCGCATATGAAGACCAGTTTGTACATTACTTACATATGGATAGTGTATGACCTATTAATTATTGTCCTGTATGTAGGTCTCCGAGTTAGTCGGAATACGTTAGATGTACGTTATAAATATTTCTTCTTCTTTTATTTCCCTTAATTTACATAAAAAAAGGGTTGATTATTCAATAACAACAGCAATTTGATACATAGGGAATGACCTAACCGGTTTGACCAGTTTCCAGTTTAAATTTATATAACTAACCAACTAACCATTCAACTAAGTTTATTGTTTTTTTTTTTTATTTTATTTTTGTATATATAACGGCATATATTTATAAAAATAATTCTATAATGTACATTTTATAGACGTTGGCTAGGCATATATTTTACCTGTAGGGTTGTTTGATTCTCTTTGATTTTATTTGTTTTTTTTTTTTGTCCAACATTAATATTTTTGCTGTACCTCACATGAGGTTGTTTTAAAGTAAATTGTACCAGATGATGATATTTTTTCATAAATTTGAATCGGTTAAAAAAAAATGTAATATTCCACCGTTATAATAGTTTTTCAAAACAATTTATTTGTAAACGTAAAAACCTTTTTTTTTAAAAAAAAAAAATCAATATGTCATATAATATACAGAACATATAAAAATTCGTTTAAAAGCGAAGTATCAAAAAGCGCTCATTGACCACGAAAAATATTTATAAGTGGAGAAAAATCAATTTTATTAAATTAAGCCTTTTCCTTTCTTTTCTTTTCTTCATTGTGGTAGGTATTACTCAACGTATATTCAATTTGTATTTCACAGTTGTAGAGCTTTGTCATAATATATAGATAGATAGATATATAAATATATTTATAAATAAAAAAAAAAAAGTGAAAATATTTTGCCTATAAGGATCTCATCAATTCTCAGCTTATAAATAAAAGATATACCTGAAGGTACACTACTGGTTTGCACTCCTACCTGCTTTTAGTCCTTTTTAAAGACGAAGACTGCTATATGAAAAAGACCGCTAAGATTCTCGTTATAAATATTCTTTTATGTTTGAGCAATAATAATAATAAAAAGAAAAAAAAATACTGAATAAAGAAGAAAAGGTTTATTTGAAACCCCTATTTAAATTAATATCGCTGAAAATTTAGAGATAGGTATGAGAGACGGTATTGTAAATGTATTCAAAAGTCGTACTTCTATATTATAAAAAAAATAAAATAAAAAAAATAAAATTATACAGCAAAATAACCGGCCGCATTATATTCTGCAAGTATAAGAAGAGGAAGAAGAAGGCCAAGGTATATAATTTGGTACGATGTTGAATGGGTCGCCCGTCCGTCTTTATTTTGTATATACTGTTTGTTACATGGCTATAGATATGATGTAATGCGCACAATTTTTATACATTTTTCTTTTTTTGTAATTTTAACCTTTCACTTTGTTATATTATTATTATTATTATAGGTACATACTGATGAACCAGTACAGCCTGTGAGTACATTTTTACATGTTTAGGTTTAGAAATACAATATATTTATGCAAGGACTTAAGCACATTACATAATGTTATATGAACTATAAGGGTGATTTTTATGTTCGTCATTCTTATCTCTGGAGACCGGACATACCGGTTTTCCTTCTTTTTTTTTTCAAAAAAAAATAAATAAAATAAATAAATAACCCTTTTATTTTATTTTAGGTTTGTGCAGGACAGGCACTGAATATAACATATAAGAATTAATAGTAATATTTTAGAAGAAGAACCAAACAAATTGAAATGGTTTGCCCATAGGTTTTTAGGTCCAGGTAGTTTATTCAACTCGGAACTATTTTTAATACCTTTCACTGGTTATTGTGCGTGTAAATTCATATGTGCTTTATGCATGAGAATATTCGTGAGAAATGGCTAAACGTTAAATCATAATTAACTTATTTATATAGCACTGAAAGCTATCTCAATAATTCAACATCCTTTCATATATTTTATCAATATTAACGGTTTGCCCAAGAAATATTTCTTTTTTTCTATTTATATGTTTTAGTTTTTCATATATGCAGCCAAGCATTAATGTTAATAATTATTCGATGTTTAATAAGCGATCTTAAAGTTTTTCATTGGTGGAAATTTAATTTCAAGTTAATAAAATTAAAATATATATTCAATTATCATTTGCAATAAAAAAAACATTCACATTATTCGCTTAAAAAATAATTTATATTTTCCTAGAAATTAATTAGCACAATTAATTTTAATTAGCTGGACTGTAAAATGGGAAACGTAAAATGTTGTTACTGAATTGAATACAGCGATTCCGTAAATACTTTCATATTATTTGTTTATCTTGATTTTGTGAATATAATGTAATTTGTCAAATTCTACGTTATCAGAAAATCGGATGTTGATAACGACGATCCAATTATTGAGCTGCTTTAACCCATTGAATTTATTAAGAATAAAATAAATAAAAAGAGGACATTATACAAAATGACCGAAATCCAATTTATAAAACAAAGGATAACATCTCAACTATGAAATTGAATTAAAGATGAATGCGTCTTTATTTGGTTGTAATTAGAAAAGTCATTGATAAAAACGGTTCCATCAAGTATGAAAATAAAAACACGAAACTGCGTGATACACGAAATATTTTTCAATATTCAAACGTTAAATATGAAAAATAATCTCAAATCCTAAATTCATTTAGGAAAAAAGATTTAAAAAAAAAATCTGAATATTTACGATTTTTACCAAAAAAATCCGCTTGCGATACATATTTGTATTTTATTATTTGATGCATGTGTCCTCTTAACTAAAATTATAACAATTATATTTTAATGTTCTTTATCTATATAATATTTCAAATATTTTTAACATTTGATATAAATAAAAACCAGCATCATTTTACTAATTGTATTTATTTTTTTTGGATTAAAAAGTCTGCTACGCAATGATTTATTCGAAGAAGTTCGTATTTACGAGTATAGAGTTTTTGGTTTTCGGTTTCCTCATCAATCTACGTTAGTCATTTACAAATTCCAAGTATTAACCAGATAGTATTTTATTCAATTTAAAGATTTATTATTTATCTAAAAAAAAAAAATTAATATATAATATAATGAAAACCCCTTCTACCATCATGAATCAAAATTTCCATAAATCTGTTTTACGAATCACTTTATATCTACTTAAATATGTATTAAAATTTATTGATAAGAGCTATTAATTTTCATTCATTTTCGAGGTACAGCGAAGAGCAAAACAGGATCTATGTTTTGAATTTTAGTTTAAAATATAAATAAAAAAACAAACACAACAATAATTTTCAAAAATACTATTGCAGACTGCCGTTTTAATCACACATTTGAGTAGACTGAAGAAAAATTATACACACAGAACTCTGACAAGATATATAAATATTACCTAAATTAACAAATATTGAGGTGCATTGTTCCAGTTTTGCACTCAAAATAATTTTAAAGATGAAATATTTTTTTTAATATTTTGTCCACAGTCCTTTATTTTTTTCCACTTCATTTAGTCGACGTGGCATACGTTCAACTAAATTTGGTATTTCTGGTATTTTATTCCATTCGGACTCAATTCGTTCCCAAAGCTCTATCATGCCTTTTGGTGGATTTTCGTATTGACCAAGCTTTTTTTTAACAAATGACCACAACTTTTCTATCGGATTTAAATCTGGACTCTGTGCAGGCCACTTTAAAATAATTTTTGTTTTTAGATCCAACTTTTGCTGTATGCTTTGGATCTTCATCTTGTTGAAAATGTATATTTTGCACTTTGGTTTTCATTTTTCGCATCATGGTGGGCAAATTTGTTTGTAAAATTTTAAGATAAACGTCTTTCGTCATTATTCCATCAATTTTTACAAGTGGTCTCAAGCCAGCATGCGAAAAATATCCCCATACCATGAACATGATCGATCCTCCACCGTGTTTCATGGGCTGTTTGACATGTTGTAACCCAAAAGGTTCATCACTTTTGCACCAGCACCATTGGATTCAAATCGATTTATTTTTGATTCATCTGACCATATAACATGTTTCCAATAGGTAATATTTATTAATAATATTACCTAGTAATATTACTCAAATGTGTGATTAAAACTGCAATAGTATTTTTGAAAATTATTGTTGTGTTTGTTTTTTATTTATATTTTAAAGATTCAGTTTTGCTCTTCACTGTATAGCTCGCAAATAAATACTTGAAACATTGCTATTTATTTTTAAGATCACAAGAAGCATTTGAATTAGATTTCATTCAACGTCGCTAAACAAACTTTCGAGTAATTTAATAGTCAAGAATTGTGTTTCCAAAACGCCTTAAAATTCAGATGAAAGGTTTAATGTTAGAAATATGGTTTGTTTCTTCGGTTCTTCGGAATTCTTTTTTAGTTTTATTTAATACATATTCTTGATTTAACTAACTAGTTTCGCCATCAGTATGAATCTAAATATTAATATGTTTTTTCATAATTTGTAGTAATGTTAGCTCTGATGTTTAATGTTAGGCCATAATACTGATGGAGTACATATACTTAACTTCATATGTCATTTTTAAACAAACTTACAGGCACTTACATTTACTTACACTTACACTCACTTACGTATAATACCAGTTTAAATAAGAATTCGAATCGAAGAAACGTTTTTGATTTATAAATTTTACGGAAAATAAACTAAGAACTTAAAAATAAAATATGTTAATATTTTAGAGTAAATATTAAAGAGTGATCCAAAAATTGTATAAAAACGTTATTTTTCAAAATAATATGAATCAAACTGTATAGATTATTTTAGGGAATGAAAAAAATGATAATAAAATTGCTTTTATCAAATGATTTTAATATAACTCATAATTTTAAATAGATCGTTTTTGGACCACCCTACATCAATTATATTTAATATATATATTGCTCTCCGCAGGTTGTAGCAAAAAGCGAGCGAATTTTGCTGTTTTTATATATGTTTTTAATGTGTATTTTAGTCTAACAATTTTTCAGAAGTCTATAAATTATAATGCATTTTAATTTATCGACCATTCTGTTGTTCTTGAAAACCAATAAAAATTATCGGTCTATTGGTTAAAATTTTGATAAACAACTTTAAAGTCTTGAAATTAGACTTATAATCATTTGTTGTTTGTTCTTATATTATTTATTGAAAATATTAAAATGTACAACTTTCCGAAATCTAATATATTTCATATTTTAGCTCCTAAACTACTTTTACATGATACGTTCCTCGCAATGAATTTTACAATCTTATGACCCGCATTCAAAATGCGGATTTAATGCTTTGCAATCACCAGTACAGCTGTTGTATATCCGGATTACATTTATTATCATAAGATGTTTAAAATAGGCGTGCAATGTATAAAATAATTATTACATTTTTACAACGAATTAAAAATGCATGGGAAACAATTAACAACATTTTCTGATAATAAATATTTCGTCTAAAGGAATAAAAAAAATAAGAGAATGCGAAAAATGATGATCTTCAAAAAAAAAAAAATTGAAAAATTTTAATGCATAAATGCATAATTTTTACGTTAATAAAACTAACTTATTATCAAAATTTTTATTGTCATTCTAAGTTAAAAATATTTAAAATATTAGTTTTTCTAAAAGTTTGATGGAAGGACCAGAGGCTAAACTCGGTAAAACTAAAATTGTGGAAATAAAATAACAGCACTAAGAGAACTCACATCACATTATGAAATTTCGTTATTTTCGAATTAATTTATTTCGGTTATTAAAATTTAATAACTTCTATCAAATGATTTTTATGCAAAACAATTCACTAAGAACGTTAAATAATTAAAAATTAAATGTTTGTGATAATCATTAAGACAAAATATTTGTGTTAAAAGTATTTTTGCATGTTGCGTTGGTTAAATAATCGATTTTCTTCTTTTGAGCTTCATAACATTAATAATATTACAAGACATGAAAATCGTTTTTTTTTTGAGATAACGACTTAGCCTTTGATTTTTTTTTCCTTTTTGAGATATTGTTTACTAACTTATGACGGCAGTCTGTCTGTAGTAAAAGGGATTAAGTATGTTTAAAGCTTATTTTACGATAATTCTATTTTTATTTATAATACATTTGAAGTGAGTAGTACTCCACTTTATTTATTGTAAAATAGACGTAAAACGTAAAACGTTTGCATAAACAAAGGTTCGGTATTTGATATTTTTCAATTATTAGAACTTTCTATGTTCAATTTTTTTTAAGGCAATCTTTGAGTTGAATTATTAAAAATCGTTAAATCCAATATTTCATATATATATATTAGGGTGACCGAATTTTGAATGAGAAATTTTTAACCCTCTATTTATATATGGTTTGGTTGCGATCCATTCAGTACCTTAATATTAATATTGAGAAAATTCGGAATGAATAACAAATAAAAAGAAAAAAAATTGACCACCACGGAATTGGATTCCGTGATCCAAAAACCAAATGGTTCCAAATCAAAACATGTTATTTTTCACGAAAACAACGTTTTGCGTCTTTTGGTATATATTGACCAGTTTTTTTGGTGGTCGACTACCAATCAGGATACCGAAAAAATAAGATTTCTTTTAAAAAAATCTGATTAATTTGATTTTTTTATTTATTTTAAAATTTGTAACAAAAAAAAAACTATTTTATATTCAAAATTCAGTTTTATTTCTTAATTTTGATTTTGGCATTTCTTTCACAATTTTCGATGAATATATTCTAACTATAGCTAAAAAGCTCGCTTTTCGCTAGATCCTGCCAGTTTCGGATGGTGAAAGTTTTATTCTCGGAATGAATACAATATCTCCTTGAAGTTTTCCTGGAGTCGGGACTTTTGCATAAATTTTCTTAATTAGTTTATTTGAAAGTACGCTTAGTTTTTACTTTTTACAAAAAGTTGAATTGAAATATCTAAGTAGGCTATTTTAGTTTTTTTTTTAATTGTGAACTGAAAATATCAAAATAGGCTTAAATATCAAAGTAGGTTATTATAGATAGATTTTTTTCTGGGCATGCGCAGTACCGATGATCAGATACGTATACTAAGCAGCGGTAGGACAGTATTATATAGATTATGAAGATATTTGATTTAATCTAAATATAGAATTCAATTGTCGGTTTATTAAAACCAATTTGGCGGTTTTATCAAAATTTCAAATATGTTTTCTTAATGCCTACAAATGCAAAAAGAAAATATATAATTATTTAAATCATTAAGTCTAGTAAGTATATGCTCTACGACTGACTGAAGTGAAAACTTGTTGAAATGGAAATCCCATACAAGAACAGTCAAATTTTACGGTTTTATTTTATTTGAGCAGTCCACCATTCTAAGCTAAGTCAATTAGAATATAATTATATAATTACGGTAATCGTTTTTTAGGTGCCACCCTTTTGTGGATACAAAAGACTAAAATCTAAGCAAGAAGTCATAAGAACCAGGAACCAAAACCAAGTGGTCAGTGATCAATATGCTACCACAACCACTAGACCATGAGATCCATCGCGGATTGCTGAATCTGCACTTTGTTTTTTTTTACCAAGACGAAAAATGTATTGAACACATAAATGAATTGTTCAATAATATAATTATGGAAACATTTACTTTTAAGAGGTAAAAATAATTTGGTTAAATTTATTTATTTTTTTTTCAGAAAAAGTGACACAATAATTATCTGAAAAATAAATAAAACAAAAGGTAAGAGTAGGCACAAATTTTGATGTTGCTGTTTTTTTGTTTTTCAAATGGCTCACGATTATAACCCTCTTTTGATTTTAAAGCTAACTAAGTGTGCGTCTATATTATTGTCTATATTCATTGCATATGTATGCAGATAAATAAAATACCGCCCCCCCTCCCCCCTGTTCAAATACTTTTCTATCATCCATCCATGCATATCATTATTTTATTTAAAATATACACAGGGTAACATCAGATAGTTTATGTACATTTTTTTTTATTGAATTATTTTAAAGACGTCTAAGCGTTGTTATTTACTTTCTAAAAATAAAAATATCGCATAAATTATCTCATACACCCTGTACCTATATATATATATATATATATATATATATATATAATGTAATGTTTTAATAATTATATACCAACATTCTTTCTATAGCCGTCAATCATCACGCTTCGTTGTACATGTCCCCTACCTTTATACTATTATCGCATCACCAAGAACGAAATCTACACACCACACCACCAAACCATTACCATCACTACAATTGCTTTAACCTCCACCTTCTACGGCCAGCAAACGTTCTGCTCAACCTCTTTTTTTTCTTTTTTTTTTGCTTTTTTATATTGCTACGAAAGATGATATTTCAAAATTATATTTTCTTTTTTGGATGAATGCGCGATTATGTTCGTTCCTTTTAAATATATATTAAATAGAAAAGTCGAATATCGAAAAAACAATTTATTTTTCACTTTTAATAATATATAGAAAAATGAAATATTAAAAGTAATAATATAATAGATTGGTTATTGGATTACTATTACGTAGTGTCATTTTAGTAAGTATGCTTGAAATATTAATTAAAAAGATTCTAATAACCACAATCCGTCAGTTGGAAATATTTTTGAAGGTCTGTACCTGAGACCGTTTACTTTTTCTAATAATGTTGTGAAAATTTTTAGGTGAAACTACAAATAAAGGAAGAACAGAGAAAGATTTTTATTATCAACTTTTGAGTGGATCATATGATTTTATTTAGACCTGAGAAATAAGATGAACTATTCATTTAATATTTAGGATTTATATAATTACATTTTTATTAACTATTTTCAGTTTATAATAAAACGAATTAACGTTTTTATACGAGAATTAGTTATGTCATTGAAATTTATAACAGATATCGTTAATATTCGATAATATACGAGATTGTGTGTTTTTTTTAAAACAATAAATGAAGTGGGACTACAGATAACTTGATATGAGAATTGGGGGCTAAGAACATATAACTCAATTCTAACGGATATTCGACAATTGGAATCATTAGACTTTATTTCTAAGTAGAATTAGGAAGTTATTTGGTAAATTAGGAAACAAACATTGAACATTGAATGCAGTATGAATATATTAATATTGTCACCTAGAAATTCTATTCTTTTCCAAAGCGTTTTTTTTTTTTGGTTCATTAAAGCATTATTTTAAAATCATTATAAGTATGGTTGGTTTCAAAATTCAACATGTCCATATGTTTAGATAATCGATTTTGTACTTCATGCAATAAATATATCAATTTAATTTTTTTTTTTTTTTTCTTTATGTTCGAATGTATTTTTGTATGTTTATTGCTTCATTTTCAGGAAAGATTTTGGTCATCGATCAATCAAAAGACAGAATTTGTTTCTCTTAAAAATATCCTTACTAAAAATTCACATTACGACATTTGACTAAGAATACATTAGTTTAAACTATTTTCCACTATTTGATGTGTTTTCACACATTGATTGAAACTATTTCAAACATAATTAAAAAAATTAATGATTTAGACATTATTTTAAACTCTATATGATACTTTAATAATGTTTAATGTAGTTTAAATTAATGTTTAAAATAGTGTAAGACAAAATGTTATACCATAAATAAATAACTTAATTCAACAGCGCAGAATGCCAAAATGATATTAAGACACGAGCTACAGAACACGAGAATCATGGTTCGAGTCCGCAAAATCTTTTTAATTTTTTTTTATTCTTATGTTTGGATTATCATCTCTGGTGGTTTTTTATTGGTGGGACCCGATTTAGTCGGAAAAGTTGTAATTCTTTTTTTTTTAAGCATTTTTGAAAATTAAGTGGACATATCGAAACCAAAACACACATATATTTGCAAGAGAAATGAAAATTGAACAATAAAATTGAAAACTAACTACCAATGGATTGGTACCAATTCATTAGCAGCTGGTTTTGTTTTATTGTTCAATTATCGTTTATTAATAACTGTGTATGGATTGACGTTTACGTTTTTCATTTTTTTTTTTTCATTAATTATATTAATATAGATAAAAACCATGGGTACCTAACGCAAAATTTCTGGTTATTGCCTTTGCATAAGTAAACGTGTAATTATTCCACTTAAGTTGGTACATTACTATTATTTTTACCTACTATATTTATATTTTAAATTTTGTAGAAAATATAGATATAGGTTGTGTTAGTACCAATCATCATCGTAAAAGGCTTCTATCTCCCCAAAATGTTACACGACTTTTGCAAATAGTATAGTAGTAGAGAAGAGCGTATATATATATTCTATATATATATAAGTGAAATAAACAAAATTTTTAATGCTATGCCCCCATACCTTCCTTCACTCTACTTTCTTTTCAATCAAACTCTTCAATGCTACGCATTTTCAAGTTTTCTATAGTATCTAGATAGGATATATGCGAAGCAAAAATATACATAATGAAATACCAAACCCAACCAACCAAACTCTTCAACATTTCTTATTTTTCATCGTTTTTCCATTTCTTGAGCGTGTTTGTAATATTGTTGTTTTTGTTGTGTCTTCGTCTTATTTATCCCTTACTTTATTTAAAAACAACGTTCCATTTTTAACTCTCCACATCATACCACCCGATTACCTCAAACCATTTATTCTTCTACCAACACCATCACCACCACCCAATCACGCTAAAGTAATTTTCTTTTCTTCTTTCGTATATTTTAAATTTGCCAGCACGTATATAACGAAAATATATAAGAATTATATGCAAATATAAATTTATATATATATATATATATATATATATCCTATCTACATTGTAGATATCTAATATAATATAGCATACAATTTGTTTTTAAAGTAGAGTAAAAACTGTGCAAGGCACTAACCATAAACGACCCCTATATTTATATATAGAAATAGAATAAAATCGTTTCTTTTAGGTATATAATTTTTTACCATCGCATCGTTAGGCTTATTGCTATACACGATACGTCTATAACTTATTATTCATAATAAGAGGAAAGGCAGAGCAGGAGAAAAAAAAAACAAGAAAAAGAAAAAGAAAGAAAACGGAAAAACAAGAACTCAGTGACTTTTTATTTTATTTATTCTGTCCTTATCTTAATAATTTCGAATGTTGGCAATGATGATAATGGTTGAGAAAATAATAGCGCAGGGAAGATGAATCGGCGTTGTTGTAAAATTTATAATTTATATTCCTTACATAAGAAAATAAAAATTATTTGTAAATAATTTATAAAAAAAAAAAAAAAAACTTAATTAAAAAGAAGCAAAAATATAATTTTTATGAAAGCGAAAAATCGTGAATTTTTTTTTTATTTATTTGTATCCAATTATAGAATGACATAATAGATACAATATTTATATCGCCACAACTGTCAAACCAGTTTTATCTTATTTACATAATATTAGTAAAAAAAAAAAAAAATAATAATAATAATAATAGAAATATGTATTAAGAAATCACCTCAAAATTCGGTTCTAATTAATGTTAGTTATGAAATAATATTTTGATAAAATCACTGATGCAAGGAGTAAAGCCATAAATAATTAACAGCGCGAATAAGATATAACAATTTGAGCAAAGTATACAAACGTATATTGAAAAATTGTATTATAAATTTCATAAAATGCTTCTCTTCTTTTTTTGTTTTTTATTTTTGTACACGACTTTATTTTTGCATTATCTTCATAGAATTACTTATTTCTAAACTAATATCATATTTACTAATAAATAACTTTTTTTCTAGTCATGGTATAATAATAATCATTGTGTATAATTATTGTTAATTGTTAAACATTAATTTGTTGATTATATTTTGTGAAAAGTTTAGTCCTTATGATGACAAAATAATAATAATATCCAACAAATTACTTGGTTTTTAATTTCCATTACGATTAAAATTTCTATCATTTTTTCTTTTACGCATTACATTTTTGTTTTCGGTTTGTTCTTAGAAAAATAAAACATATGCGTAATATTTGACAAAAAAAAAATATAAAAAATCACTCTGTTCAAATAATCAAAATCAATTTTCTATTCAACCTAAAAAAATAAATAAAAATGAATGAATTGAAACAGATAAATACACGCATGCACGCACAATTTACATGATAAAAAATAAAATGAAAATTATTTATAGGTTGTTAGAAGTGAGATTGAGTTATACAATATTGTTATATTAGTTATCCAAAAATAGAAGTTCTTGATAGAGATTTTTTCAGAAATATGTCCAAATCAATGATCATATATATCATATGGCGCTCTAGTGATAACTCTAGATATACAAAAAGTATACCATGAAAGATCAACTTTGTGACAAATGTATACTTTATAAAACATACCATATAAGGTATACAAAAGATATACTTTCCGATGCAAACTAGATATACCTACCATATAATGTACCACCTACGATATATTATGAATTTTTTTTATGGAAAGTGTGCATTTTGTATTAACATACCTTCCAAGGTATACATTTTAAGGTATGCTGATCCAGTAGAGGAACGTACCCGTAACAATATTTTAATGCAGAAGTCACTCGTCCTAAATTCAAATGATGTTCAAATTTCTAATTCTATTAATTTAAAAAATATTTGACAACATTTAACAGAAAAAAGAGCAAAATTTATCAAAATACATATACATATCAGAAATTCATCATTGATTCAATATATTGTATCATGTTTCCCAAGGAGCACAGTGGCGCCACATATGACCAATTCGTGACTAATTCATGACCAAATGGTCATATGTGGTGCCACAATGACGACAGAGTGACCATATCGTGACCAAGTGACGTCAGAATGACGTCACCGTGACGTCATCGTGACCTTTCGTCATTTTGTGTTTCTTGGGTTATCGTCTAACAGATAATTGGTATTTATTTATTCTGAAAAAAAATGATTTTGCAAAATGTGCTTCTCAAACTGAAGTAATTATAAATACGACTATAATAATTATAGAGAATTTGAAGCTTAGCCAAAAGGTCAATTTCATATAATAGAATGTATTAAACACATCAAATTACATTAGAAATAATTTATAAAACAGAAGATATGAATATGGTTTAGATAAATAAATCATAAATTCTAATATCGTTATTACCACAACCTAGACTTATTATTGAAATAAATTAATTTTAATATAAAACTCATAATTTTTCAGAAATTGGCAATGATATTAGACTGTATTGAAAATTAATTTCAAATTAGCCGGGCGAAAAGGAAAACGTCTTCAAATAATGATATTTTTTCCTTAAATATATTTGAGCTTAAGAACGAAATTATATAAAACAGAAAAACTTAAATGCAAAGCATGCTAAGTAATCAACGGCTATTCATATTATAAAGGTTATACACTTTAATGTGGTCGATAATTTTTCATAATTGATGAGATAATTTCAGCATTTTCTAGTACTCATCGGCTAACCAGTCCGATAGATTTTGATCTACCGGTACTCCACCAGAATGTTTTAGGATTCACCGGTTGATGTCAAATGCGGTTTCTACCGATGGAAATTCTATATTTTATGGTAGTGGTTAACCGGTGAGTATACTAGAAAATGCTGAATATAAACTGAAATTATTAATTATGTGACATATTTTCAATTAAAAACTTTCAGACTACCATTTAATCAGTTCAATATTTTAAAATTCAAATTTAAATGTATTTACATTTAAATTCTTAACTTACATTAGAGTATTTATAATTTATTAAAAATAAAACAAATGCAATTATTTAAAAACTATTCAATTGTTTTTGTTGCATAGAGAAAGATTTAAGAAATTTGGCATAAATATACCATATTTCTTTCCTTAATTTTTTTCTTTATATTATCTACATTTTTTTTTTCGTTCTTTTTTGTCAAGGGGCCACCCTTTTTCCGTATAAATTTATATTATTTTATATTTATATTTGATATACAGACACAGATACAGCGAGTAATTAAGAACATCAATACAAAATTTCGGTTCTTTTTTGCGAATCACTACGCGCGTCCCTTCTTAAATAAAGAAAAATTTAGTTAAGAATGGGAAGAGGGAGGATGAGAGAAGGGTTAATGTGGTAGATATATACGATGGTGAATTCATTTGAATATATATATTATATATATATGTATCTATATATAGTATTTATATTAAAATGAATTTTGCTCTATTGGTTTATAACGAGCTGCGACAATTTTTCTAGCTACAGTTTTATTTTTAGTTTCATTTTTTGTATTTTAATACTTTCATATAGCATTTATAAACAGAAAATATCAAGTAGATGCGAGAATACATTTACTTTATATACAATAATACATGTGCTGCAACAGTTAAAATGTTGTGTATGCCGAAACGTAATCCTTTCTTAGTAATCTCATTAATATACAATAAGAGTGTGCAGGCTATATCGTATCGTATCATGAAACAATACGTTATATTATATGTTATTCACGTTATAGAAATATTTAGATTGAAATAGACAAAATAAAAATAAAAAACGGATCTTATTTTTAATGGCTTTAATTCCCTAGTTCCACAGACTGGTTTCTCGTCGTTCCCAGAAATATGTATCTTCAAGTTCTACCGTTATATGGGAATCATTATTTTATTATTGGGCTTATTACCTTAGTAGTACAGTATACCTTAAGAATACTTTATAAAGTATAAAAAATGTTCTTTGTGTGGTATACTTTGAAGTAGATAAACCTTATTAAGTATACTAACGTATAATAAAAAAATATATTGAATGTGTACCTAATAAAAAGTCAGGTTTACGCAATTATTAAATACTAATAGTTAACATAAACATAGTTTACTTTATATACACAGCAAAGTTTATTTTGGAAATACACCTTGTTTTGTTTATTTTTTTTTATCAGTATGTCTTGTAGTATAAATTAGTATACTTTGTAAGGTATATCTACTTCAAATTATACCAAACAAAGTTTATTTCATCAAAGTATATATATTTTGTATATGACCTATACGTTAAACATCTAGTTTATGTACGAACTAGATGACTGTGATGTTGTTAAACGCGCGTATTTATAATTTTAGCATCGTGGGTACAAATCCCATCGATGCCAAAAAAAAGAAAAGTGAAAATATATGGAAAAAATAAAAATAAATTGGAAAACTCTTAAGAAAAATTAAAAAAAATTCTATATACAACTTCTATAGTATATATTACAAGGTAAAATTTGTATAGTAAAAATTACCACTAGGATAGATAGATAAATAAATAATTCAGAAAGCACTAAGAAGAACACAATAAAGATTTCATATTTTTTTTCTAAAATTACGCAAAATAATGATACCCGAATTTTTCTTATATGTATATATTTTTTAGTCTTCTATTTTATTTCGCTCAGGAAATTTTCTTATAAATTTGTAAAGCCATGTTTGATATATTAAAAAAACAACTTTAAATGTATGATGTTTTAAAATATCATAAATCGTGGACCGAATAAAACATAACTTTAATTTATTCTTATTTGTATTTAATAGACAAAGAAAATAATTTTTCAATTACAATAGTTAATCGTCGTTTCTGTGAGACACTTTTATTCTTTGTTTCTAGCAAAATCTAAGATAGTGTCAATGGAATATCACTATATTCGTAATTAAATTTCTAGTGGACTTCTCATACTTTAATATGTCCATAAAGAATTTAAAAAAATGTGGTTAGACTTTTTTTTCTTTTGTAGATGCTTCTTATGGTTTTATATTCATCGTTTCGATTGTATATATCCAGAGATAAGTCGAGTATCCGAAATATCCGAAATTCTTCATCGGATGACCCGTGACCGAATAGTTCGGTCTCTATCCGACCCGAAAATATCGTTTTGGGTCTGACCCGACCCGAAACTTTCGAATCGGGTCAGACCTGACCCGAAATTCTCGGATTTATAATAATAATGTATAAAATACAATAAAAAAATATTATTTAAATAAATAAACTTGTTTTTATAATAATACACATATAATAATAAATATATAAACAAAAGAAAAATAAATAAATTAATTAAATTATTATAAATCCGAGAATTTCGCGAAACTTTCGGATCGGATAATACCCGATCCGAAAGTTTCGAATCGGGTCAGACCCGAAACTATATTTTCGGTATTTCGGATACCCGACTGATCTCTGTATATATCTTAAACTTCTTACAAAAAAAAATTAGTGTGCATGTTTATATGTATGAATGTATTTATGTATTTCAAAATAATAGATTGTTGATTATGGCAATTAAACTAAATATTACAATTTTTAAATTTTTGAATTTCGTGATAATTTTTTAATTATAGTAGAGTTTACGATTTAAGCTTTCTCAGTCTAATAGGAAATAATTTGTATATCTTAAATAAAAAAAAGAAATAATAATGAAAAGTAATTCACATATATATAAATATCTTAAAATAAAACTATATCACATATAGCATATTGCAAAAAAAAAAGAATCTTAAATGATTTATGCACTTACCGCACATAAGCATAGAAAATATTGTGTAAATTTGTAGTAAGGAACAAATTAGTTATATACATACACTGCTATGAAAACGTTTCATTTTACCCCTTTTATAATTTATATTTTAATACAATAATATATGTGAGATTTAATAGTAGAACATAGCATACTACGTATTATATATTGGGTTGTTCTTTTATATATAACGTACAGTGAGAGCAATATATGAAGAGTAAGTATTAATGAAAGTAGTACATGCTACATACAAAAATAATACAAGAGAATAACGATGTAACTATGTACTTTGAAAGACTTCTTTCTCTCAAGCATTTTCATTTTTAGAAACTCTCCAGAGAGACAGAGAGAGAAACGATATCCGACTTAAGGATAAATAGGAAAACGCCGGTAATAAGTAGTTTGTATACAAATGTAAGGAGTAAAAAGCTTCTTTTTTTATGTATATATAAGTTGAGTAGCCATCTGTTAGTAAATAGCAAAACCATGCAATTAAACTACCCCTATTTTTATCATATAGCGTAATATTTTAATTGAGATATATTTTACGAGAGAAAAAAAAGAGAATGCTGTCTCTTTAATAGATACGCATTTTTTTAAAAGCTCGCGTCTAAAATAAAATTAAGGGGAATAACGTTGGAGCTAGTAAGATAATTTTCAAAATCAATATTACAAATAAGTTTGAATATATTCGATAGATTGTATTTAATCCTTAATACACTATGGACTTAAATTGCGAGAATCTATTTGTTTCTACATTTAAAGTATATACTTTGTTCAAAACATTCGATTTTTCGCACAATAGCATAGGACATGAAACGTACAGTAACTAGCAGTATTTAAAATAAAAAAATAAATAAATTATCGACACCGACCATAGTCAAACCGGATATCATCGCTCTGCTTAGTATATATGGTATTTTAATAAATATATATTTTTTTATATTTTTAAGGGCATTTATTCATTTATTTATTGGTTCGACGTTCCAATACAATATAGATTTCCTTCGTAGCAAGGCATCGAACCGCCAAACTTATTTTAATTATATTTCTAGTGATTAATTTAATCTGTTTTTGTATTTAAGTACCAATTTTGGAGAAAATACTTGTACTGGAAAATATGTACTGAAGTACGGTTTTCTGAAATACTTATACTGAAGTACCAAAAATTCAGATACTTGCCAATTCCTGAGCACTGCCAACACTTTTAGATGAATTAACCATGGCCTATATAACACTATGATGACAGTTACTTACACAAAGTCGTCGCGATGGTTCATGAAAGCAATTGCATATGCATTGTAAATATAGGGTCGCTGTATTTTTTCATACAAAATTCACGTAAAACTTATTCTACACAATAAGGAAAAATATCGCCACGACTTAGTGTAACTGAAACGGTCCTGTTATAAAAATATGTAATTTGAATGTTAATAAATTAAGAAGTTTTTAGTGGGGATACCGGTTAAAAAAAAACTCGGTTGAAAAATTGGTTAACAAAACCGGGTTAAAACCGTGTTTAACTGGTTCAGAGCTGTTTTCAAAATGTGTTTTGGGTCTGATTCAGTTCCAGCAGATTTTTCAGAACACGGTTCGGGTCTGGTTCAATTCCAACCAAAAAAACCGTTCCTGTTCCGGTTTTCGCTCTCGTTCTGTTCAGAGTTCTATGCCCTACTTCGTGGTAGGACTTGAATATACATTTTTCTGGAAACCACGGGAAGTCAGTCTGTTCCTAGAAGAGAGACAGAAAAAAACTTAGAACTAACATATAATATAAACTAATAAATAAAATATTAATAAGTTTTTGTGATCATGATCAAACTATAAATTTCGTTATACGCATGTGCGTCTGCAATCGATAGATCCAATTTTTTTAATAACCTACAATGCTACCCTAGTGGAATTTAGGTTTACTTTTTGTATACCATGGAAGATCTTTTTTGGAACAAATTGTATACCTATACCTTCCGAGGTTTACTTTTTGTATAGCTATACCATTAAAGGCATACTTTTTTTGGTATACCTAATACACCTTGCAAGGTATATGTAATAAATACCTTGTAAGATATATGAAGTATACCATATAAAGTATTTTTTGCAAAGAGTATACTTTGGAAAGTATACAAATTGTTCCAATAACTGCCTTCCAAGGTATACAAAAAGTATACCAAATTTTTCCAGTAGGGTACAATCTGCAGGGATATTCTTTTTATGTTAATTCAATTCTAGATATCTGAGAATTTTCCGAATTAGGTTAAATAACACGCTGTTGGTATTATTTCGTATAGATAATACAGTACAAACACATTAGTTTTATTTTAACCGTATTAAGTATATTTTACCAAAAACTAGTCAGTGTCTCTCGCTCAAAACTCGTTTGAATTGATTCGTATGTGTATGATTTTAGATGTCATCGAACGATTTTTATTCAAGTTTATAGCAAATGCGAACGATTTTCATAATCCGGACACCAGATCAAATTTGGAAAAATGTTATTTTTCATAGTTTTTAGAAACTTTAATAATCTTCCTACATTGATAATACAAAGTTTGTAAATTGTGAGTGCTTCTTTGATTCTATTTTTTTTTCTTCTTTAAACTGAATTCTTCGGTAACAACTGGCGTAACAAATATGTAAAAATAAAAATAAAATCTAATTTTCCATTTCAACTTGTAACGTAATACTAATTCTATGGAAAAAAAAGAAAAAAAAAAACTGAATACCTGGGTTGAATGCAACCTCAAAATAATTATTATTTGACATTTAATTTTAAGATTATAAAATCTTGTTTTGAACACTATATAGTTTGAATGAGGACTATGAAATAAATCCATTGGACATCTTTAACACTCAATTTTGAAATTGGTTAATTTATTGTTAGCAGAGTTCAAAAAAATCATTGATTTTTTTAAAAAAATCAAAAAAATCGGATTTTTTTGATTTAAATCAATTTTTTGATTAAATTAATTCTTTTTATGCTGAAGTATTTTATATTTATTCTAAAGT
>JAABKK020014922.1:0-20968 GCA_011634745.2 Catotricha subobsoleta
TTGCTCATTTTGTTGAACATTACTTAAATTATTTTGCTGTTCGCAATTTACAGTTTTACGATTATCAATAGAGATTCGTTTCATTGGCTCTAAAAGTGATAATGATTGATTTTTTTCCGGAGCATCTCTCAAATCACCAAAAATCGATCTATTAGGCGCATTCTGATAATTTATATATAGATCTGGTTTTTTACTCAATTCTCCCATATTTACACTTAACTTTGAGGGCAATGCTGAAACGTTTCTTCGAGAGCTGTTGCTTATAACCGATTTTCCTTTCGGTGTTTGTATAAGTTTATAAAACTCATCATCATCATTATCATCGATTTCAATCTTAGGTTTTAGAGCGATTTTAGGTGGTGAATCGATTTTAGTTAAGGTTGTATTAATATTCGATTGGTTTTGATTAATAAAAGTATTAACTTTAGAAACCTCTGATTCTAAAAATTTTGAACTATTTTTTTTCGGAATAGTACCAGTGTGCTTTAAAAGCCCATGTGGATAAATATCGGACGTTGTGTCTTCCCTTTCTAAACAAAATATTGATTTTTCATTAACTGTAAAATCTAACACAGGTTCTTTGGAAAATATATAATTATTTGTTGCATTACTTTTGACAGATTCAGAATGTTTCTCGAGTTTTTCATAAAAACTGTTATTGGGACACATTGAAGGCATACTTTCGTTAGCTTCTGGTGGAATTACAGATCTATTTGTACCTTCATTTTTATCCATTCCCGGAATGGTTTCTGTTTTATCTTCTAAGGTATTGATTGGCCACATAGAAGGAATTGTTTCATTTGGAAGTACTATGACAAGTTCAGATTTGTTCACCACTTGATTTTCATTTGGAATTGTCTCAGTTTTGTCTACATAGATATTGATTGGACATATTGATGAATTCGTTTTCGTAGGAATGACGGTAAGTGCAGATTTGTTTATTATTTGATTCTTATTTGGAATTTTGTCAGTATTTTCGTCATAGATATTAGTTTGAAACATTGTTGGAATTGTTTCGTTTGGAATTATGGAAAGTACGGATTTATTAACCCCACTTTTATGTAATATTTCTGGAATTGCCTCAGTTATAGCTAACGGATATCTTGCTGAAACTCTTTCTTCAAGTGCAGGAGTAATTTCGTTTTTCACTTGGCCCTCATCGAAGAAAGGTTTTGAAGTATATTTCGTTTCATTTTCATTGACTGTAGGTGATGCTGCTGATAATGTATATAAATTCGGATCATTTTCCTCATCATTTACAGTATGCACATTTCTGAAATTTTCTTTGTTCGCAAAAAATTCTTCTGTGTCATCTTTGAAAATATCAAAAGTGCTGATTTTTGAAGTAACTTTATCTTTTAAAATGTTGAAAGAATCAATTGCAACATCTCTAACATCGATTTGTGCGATTTGCTGTTGATGATTTGGTTGTCTGGAAAATTCTATGTCATCTGCTGATGAAGATTTACTAGAAACTGTAGCAGTCGATGATATTGTATTAGTATCCTCCGTTGTTTCCATAATAACAGACAACTTTTGTCGATTAAGAGCTTCTTGTAATAAACAATCATTGCTTGTGGTTTCACCTTCTTTTGATTGTTCCACAGTTCTACAAGCTAGAGGTTGCTTTTTCGTTTCACTTTCTAATCTAGGACTTAATTTAATTGGTGACAAATTTTCATTTTCATTAAATAATTCAGTACCTTCGATTGGTTCACGTGCAAATAGTGGTTTCTTTGAAACTTTCGGTGTACTCACTGATTGTGATTTAATAAAAAAATTAAATGTTTGTGTTGTACAGCTATCATTTCCTTTATAGAATGAGTTATGTTCGATTTCATCATTTTGGTCAGTTTGGAAAATTGCAGATGTACGGACTTTAGTGTTCATTAAAGGTAAATATGGTGTTTTAAAGATATCCTGGTCTGTTCTACAAGGAATTTTCCAATCAGAATCTTCAAGAATATTAAATTTTTGTTGTACAGAATTTGGACATATTGGACTTTCAATTCGTTTTCTAGATGTTGGTGGCGATTGTGTTTCTGGGGATATTTTGCCCTCCCGTACTCTTTCTCCATCTCTATTGATACTTCTTTTACATGGAAATAATTTCGGAATAGCGCCTCCCTGTCTATTAATTGGTTCTTGCTGTTCATTGGTAGGTATATTATCTAGAGCAATATTTTCAATAGGCGTATTACTATCTTTATAAGGATTTTCTAAATTTGACTTGGTTGGAAGTATTGACTTTCTTATTGGTCCCGGTACTTTATTGATAATTTTCTTTGAGTCTACCTTAGTATTACATAGAGTTAGCGGTGTAATAGATTTACGACCCCCCAACGCCATTGACCTTTTGGCAGATGCACTGTAAATTGATTCTCTGCGATTAAATGTAGTCGTGATATCCATCTCATTCATTTTCTGACTTGATAGTTGACCATTTAACCATTTTGATTGTAAAACTTCCTCAGGAGATATTTCCTCCTTACTATCATTGGAATACAAAACATGCACATCAAATCCAAATTTACGTGTATCATCAACAAGTGCTTCAGTCACATTAATTGGCTCTAACTCCCAAACATCTTGCTTATCATTTTGCTTACAAAACAATGGAGGCAATCGAATTGGAACTTCATATCTATTTTCCCAAACTGCGTCTTGCTCTCTGGTGAAATTATTTTCAATAGAGTGTTTCTTAAACCACTTGTAAGCTACCAATTCCTCCAATGAATAGCATTTATCAATAGCGGGAAAGAGCATAATTTTATCATAGCCTGGAAGGATTTTTGAAGATTGTTCATCGTCCCTATGTAAAGGAACATCAAAAGGTTTTTGTGGCAGATTTTTAGAAACAAAGTCTATTGGTAGTTGGATTCCTTTTATATACATATTGTCAGCGTCTAATAAAGGTATCAACTCATCATTGTCCTCCAATATAGAAAACGCTAATTTATGACCATTATTTCCATTTACGGTTGAAGTCGTTGACCCCTTCATTTTCGCATTTGTCCAAGGTCCTGGTTCTCGTAAGTTTTCTTGTTTTTTTGTGCTATTAATAATAGTTTGTACAACTGACTGATGAGATTGCTGCTTTGGGGGTGATAGCGGTAGATATTGACCTCCGCTCACGCCATTATTTTCCTCTTGGTAAACTCTAACAATTTTATTAGATGAACCTGGTTTCATTGTTTGTTCTACTTTGCCTGGATTATAGCTTTTAACTGCAGCGCCAGTACGAATACTTCCTATATGTCGGTGTTTAACTGCACGCAATGAAGTTAAAGCTAATCGTTGTTCATCCATAGTTGATAAAAATTGTTGTCGTGAAGATGGATCTTTGTGCAATATCCTTTGTGACATTGAAAATCCAAACTGTTTGTGTGCTTGTTCAATCAGATCATATGGTTGCGCTCGTGCATCTAAACCTTTTTGGTAAATTGCTTCAGTTTTTTCGAAATTATCAACATAGTCATAATAATGAGCCCAGCACAAATATAAATCAGCAACCATTGTACCAATTCCATTGTTATATAATAACTCATAAAATGCATGTGGATCGGGTTCGGTATCAATCTAAAAGCAATAATAAAAATATAATATTCTTAATAAATTTTTCGATTATTTATTTATTGAAATAATTAAAACTGGTATTAATTACATATTTAATGTAAAGTTTGATCATCCTTCGGTCTTGTTTGTAACGTTCGTCTGTTTCAAATATTGATAAACATTTAGATACAATTTCGTTCAGAGCTGCTTCTTTACCACTTTTTGGATAACTCTGTTCGACCCATTGAACGTATTCATACCATTGCTCCAGTGGATCATCACCTGTATAATTTTGAATGGCATGCTCGTACTCTTTTCGTGTTTGCATCAGCTGCTCCTGAATGTCTTTATCAGACTCAGCACTAAGAGCCGTTTCAAGACAATGGGCATTACGCCCACTTGCTAACGGTTGGATATTTTCTTTTGCATCATCAAAATCCATTTTCTAAATTTGAGGTATTCACATAAAAAAAAATAAAAATTTATAATAAATTATTATTAATATTTATTATAATAATAATCGTTTTGATTTTCATTTCAATTTCAAACGCAGTTTTTGGTAAGAAAAAAAAACAATCTTTTACTGAAAAAATGTTAACTGTTAAGTCATTTCAATATAACTATAATCTATAACCACAAATAATAAACCAATAAATCAAAATAAACTTACCAAATACGATTTTTTAATAAACTTTGAATTAATTTTTGTATAATTTCTTATTTTATTTTATTTAGTTAATAATTGTTTGTATTTCGCACTCACAAGAAAAGATTTCTTTATTTATTTGTGGCATAAAAATAAGAAAGCCGTTGAGTATAAAACAAATCAAAAATCGAATGAACAAAAAAAAAAACAGACAGTATTGGTGGATGAATTTCTTTGGGTGTGTTCACCATGTCAAAAAAAAAAGTCAATGACAGTGATTAAAATTTTGAATTCGTAAACAATGGAGGTGATAAGAGATCGTCTATAAGGACGTCCGCACTTCGGGGGAGGGTTTGGAATAAGACAAAAAAACGGACAAGAGGAAGGAAAATGTACGTACGATTTTTGCGGACGTTCTTTCCCCTAATAATTTGTGTTAAAAAAGCACGGCGAATCTTTTTTTTTTGACCGTTTTGAGCAGCAGATCTTCATTATACTACCAAAGTATTACTATAGACCTGTTTGAGCTGTCAAAATTTTCTTCGTTAATTCATTTTGCTTCATTTTGTTTATTCTCATTTGTGTCCAAACAAAAATAATTTTACGTTTAAAGGTGACTTCTTAGATTTAATACTCAAACTTTTAAGAAAATAAGTATTTTATTTTACGTCTACTTGATTTTAATGCAATAAAAACACAATAAAATTCAAATCTCATTTGTGTCGAAATGATTGTGAGGTTATGCCACTACTTATCGAACTGAACGATCAAACAGGTATATTGCTATTTTCTAATTTTTGAGGGCAGTATTTAGACTTCCATATGGCGGAGTATATTCATTGTAATTCTTAAAGTCAAGCATTCTGATTGATATTATTTATCACATTATTAAAATGTTTGATGTTAAAAATTGAAATGTAAAATATCCGTCATGTGAAATGGGTATTAATAATAAGAACCTGTCTAGCACACGTGAACCACCAGGAATCAAGATACTTGTAGCCTGTAGGACAATCATTAACAATAGGTTGTTTTAAAAGGTAAAATAAAATCGAAATTTGAACGGAAAATACAGTGTGATAAATAACTTTGTATAAAAGTCGGAACGCAGCCGTTTCGAATGAATTATAAAAACCACCATTTTTATTTTGTGTAAATGTTCGAAAAGTTACAAAAGAAACACATAAAAAAAAATTGTTGTACGAAGCGAACAACACATCTTTGTGTTTTTACAATTAACATTAATTAAATTGTTTTACGAATATAATTTGCATTACGGTAAGTTAAACAATTATTCGAATAATGCTTGAAGTGACTAAAGTGAAATATTGATATGATTGAATTAGATAAATTTATAAATTTGTTTGTTCAACAAAACCGAAATTGAGGGTGTGTAGTCTGTGTAATGTTTTGTGAACCTGCAATCAAAAATAATAAAGAAAAATGGCCGATAAAGATCAATCCAAATATTTATGAAAAAAAAAAACCATTTACATTCCGATTGTTCGGTTTATTTTTTTGTTTTTTAATAAAATTGCAAATTATACAGAATTTGTAAATTGTGCAAAAATTTGGTTAGTTTTGAATAATCTCTTCATTATATTTTGTGTGTTATTTGAAAACAATAAAAAGAAATTGTGCTTGATTTTGTGATATTATTTTCAATATTAGCTTCATTTTGATGTAAAACCTAAAGTTCAATTTACATCTAAACACCAATTCAGCATAACATAAACATTACAACAAATACATATTTTTGTGATGTAAATGCAAATATTTATGATTATTTGTTTGTTTATTTTGATCTAATTTGTACAGATTTTATTTTGCGAAATACGAAATTACTCATCAAACAAATATACAAAAAAAAAAAAAAAAAAGAAACAGAAAATAAACAATAATTTATTTTTAAATTCTAATAAATATTTGCTTCCTTTTTAGTTGTGTGATATATGCTTACAGATTGCTTACAGAATATGAACTAAGTATGCGTACTTATACATATTTAAGAAATGAATCTTTCATAAAAAAAAAAATGTCTTGTGTCGCTTAAATTTCTTAGAACGATATCTACCTGCTTACTAACACCTGCATAAAAATTTATCTTTTGTGATATTTTGTTTTCAATTCTTAAGCTAATGGCTAAACGCTATCTTACAATTACGGTAAAATGGTTTTCTTTTCTAATTTTTTTTTTTTTTTAATTTGTGAAGAGGTTTATCGTAAATTGCTAAAAATAGATTTATTTTTTTTTATAGAAAAGTGTGTTTTATGTATATAAAGGTTTAGTAATTTATGGTTGTTGTTGAATGTAAAAGTCAATATAAATTCTAATAACATACACACAGAACTAACAAACATAATAAATCTGAGTAAGTAATAACTACTATGGTCGAATAAAAAGAAAATTTAAATTTTAAAGTGAAGTGCCTTGAAATTTTCATAACAAACAACATCAAAGTAAGGGTTGAGATTGCATGTTTGAGCAAAATATAAAAAATTAACCTGATGAAAATAATATATATATGCTTAAATTGGAATATTATGCAATTAGAGTCAATATTTCATTTTTTATATTCAAGCATAGATTTGGAGTCGTTAATTTTGAAGTGTTTTTTTTTTGTCTTTAGTAAAAGTGAAGAATGGTGCACCCTTTATTAGTTATGCAAGATTGCTAAGTGCTGTTTGATTCACTTCAAGTTGTTATAAGTATTGAATAATTACTTAATGTAACAAATATGAGTCATTACTACGAAAGAAAAATACATTCACTTTTATTATATTCTATTTAGTTTATTACACGAAAAATAAATAAATAGTAATTTTAATGCGTCGTCTTATGACAACTTTATTAATTCACATTTAGAAATCAAATTGCTCTGAGTTGGTAAAAGGGAGAATTCTGACTGACTTATAATAAGTCTAGTCTATCCGACTATCAGACTATTCAACTTTTAGTATAATAAAAATATGATTTGGTCTTAGTCAGAATTCATCTTGCTTTATTAAGAATGTCTGGTTACATTTTTCCAGTCTGCGTGACATGCACCTGAGTTCAATTAGTTTGTACCAATTTTCTTGCAAAGAAACAATTTTCAGATTAAATCTAAGCTATTTATTAGGTCAGATGCGCTAGCTTTCGAACCGATTTTCATAGAATCAAATAATTTTCTATTAAATGACTGAAAATTAAGTCAGATCTGTGTAAATACTTAGTATGTATGTAAAAGTAACATTTTATTAGATGTTTTATAATATATATATAAATATTTTTTTTTAATTTACCAAAATCATATAAATTGAATGATCATAACTTACACACAAATCAAAAAAATATTTAAAAAAAAAAAAAACTTTTTAAAATACAAATATAAATTTAAAAAACAATTTCCTCTTAACGAAAACCAATATAATCAAATTGATTGATTGCTCACTTAAAAAGAAATTAAATAGAAGATTGTAAACATAACAAATTACTAATTTATCAAAAGAAAACCTGGTTTGTATTTTTTTCTTTTTTTTTTTTTTATAAAATACGAATAACATATAAAAAGAAATGTTTGACAGTTTTCTGTTTAAATATAAACATTCTTGTTTATGTTTAAGAGTTATTCATTCGTTAGCTTATTTCTTTTTTAACTAACTTATATATTTCTTAAATATTTCACGTTTATATGTGGTTTCTTTTTTTTCTTTTTAAATATACATATTTAACACATACGTGATTAATTTAGGTGTGTGATTATAATATGGTTGGTTGGTTGATGGCAGTGACTGTATCTTAATCACTAATGCACAATAAGATTTTAAAAAAAAGTAAATTTGACTGAGTTAGTGTTACTCACCAATCACCATGAACATACATTGGTCTTGAAACATGGTTGGTACATATGTTTAATGCGGCTATAAAAATACAAACTACATTTAAATAAACATATCAATGTTGGATATTGAAAAAATAATCAGAATTAATACATAGCATTTGACTCATCGGTATTTATTTATTTATATTTGGACTGGTGTTGTGCCAGTATCCATCCACATTGTGTATTTACTTATCTACCTGACTTTAGGTTTATTGCATGATGCAACCTGATTTGGTTTAAATTTGTTCTGAACGTTTATTGTGATCACATTTTACTGTTAAAGATAAATAAAGTTGGATATACGTCTTTGTTTCCGCGCAAATTAAGCGCTGCCATTCTTAAATAATCCGCTTGAAATTTGTCTGACGAAACTTTTAGTTTTTAGCTGCACAAATTGAAGTATTAAAAAAAAAAAAATCTGATTCCCAATAGAAAATAAACACAAATATTAAAAAAAATACGTATTTAATGACGTTTCACTATTTTAATCGTGTTTAATCATTTTTATATTTATTTATAATTCGTTTAAATGTATATCATCACATCATCGATATATTAATACTAATAGCAACTATTTACATAATATAGAATGAAAATAAACTAAGAAATCACATTTTGAAATATAGTTTTAACGATTGATTACAGATCTTTTAATATGAATTATTATTGAATGAACCTTACTCAGATCAAAATATGTATATAAAAAGGAGACCACGATTTTTTATTTTTTTTTAGAATTAGATTAATAAGTTAACTTTATTAAGTAATTGTGAACTTTCTTAAATATTTATTTATTCATTACAGGTAACTGGTGAAAAAAAAAAAAAATACCGACACCATGAGCTACAATCCGGTTCAGAATCGAGCCAGTAAGTATATGACTTAGAAATCATTGTAAAATTAGTAAATATTTAATTAGTCCACATTACAACAAAATCAATATTAAATAAAATAATAGCACCGTGTTGTTTTCAATAAAAGTTAAGTTTAAGATTCTGAAACGTTCAAGCATAATCTATAATGACATAAGGCTTATAAGATTTGTAAAATTTGTAAGAATTTTTAACGCAGACATGACTTCTTGACACTGTGTCCGCTTTTTGTTTACTTGTAGTAGTTACAAACGTTATAAGGCCGTGTCTGTGTTAAAATCCTTACAAATCTTACATACCTTACGTCATTGTAGTTGATGCTTCAAAGAATTTTCCCCGATGACTTTCAAGATTGTTATATGTAATCATGAGTTTTCTTAATATTGCACATTGTAAACATCAATGATTTCACTCACCCCTTATGCAAAAAAGAAATATCTATCGAAATTGCAAAGTCGCAAAGTCGCAAAATACACACAATTTCAATGAAGCTTCCCATTTTAATACTGTTTCCCTTTTTTTTTCTTGTTTTTTTTTTTTTGTTTGTTTTAATACATTTCCTTTGAGCGATTTCTTTTGCATTTAAATTTATTGGAATTTGTAGATTTTTATTATTATTCTAAAATAGAAAAAGAAAATAGTAGAATATCTCACGCTTCGACTACCCAAAAATATAAATCTTAATAGAAAGGCTGCGCATTTTGTATTGAAAATATATATTCTTATACATTACATTTATATTTGATTTCCCTTTACATTCCCTTCCATTCTCTTCATCTCTTTGTGCTTCTATAAAATTTTATGCACCATAGGGTTTATATTTTTATTTTATTTTATTTTTGCACAGCGCTTTTCATTTCATATACCATACAACATACAACCATACTACATAATATACTTCTGGTTATAACATAATATGAAACGTGGTATTACAACAACAATATACCTGAAGGTATAATAGCATACAAACAACACAACACAACACAACACACTCCACCTATTATTATTATTATTATTATTATTATGGTAGTTTTATAGAAACGGAATAATATTCCTTTTACTTTGATGATTCTTTTTTTTTTAATTTCTCATTCATCAAAATAGAAAATGAAAACGTTCGCATTTATTATTTTTATAAATTAAAAAAAAAAAAAAAATATGAATGCAATAATGGCTTTTTATTTATGGAAATGAGATTAGGCCAATCCGTAATTTACGTTGTTTTTTTGATTAAAAAATGGTACAAGAGCATATAAGAATTCATTCGATTTTTTTTTCGTTAAAACAAAAATCATTCTTATTCAAAAACAATTGTAATTATAGAAAAATGTAATTATATGCGAGGAAAAAATACAAATCTTTACAATAATTATAGATTCTAAGTAAGTTTTTATGACCATTTTTCATATGGATTATGTTTATAAATGGTTTTGACTTATCATTTCTGTGAAGAATAAAAAAATTCTTCGAAAATTATTGATCTAATTAATTCATAGTATATTTCTAATACAATTAAATTCTTAGTTCCGCACAATCAATATACAAATCCGCATCCTCAAGACATGCCAATGATGTCCGCTAAGGAGCAAACACTTATGTGGCAACAAAATTCATATCTGTGTGATTCCGGTATTCATTCGGGTGCTGTGACACAAGTACCATCACTGAGTGGTAGAGATGATGATGAAATGGAAAGTGATCCATTGATGTTTGATTTAGATCAAGGTTTTCCACAAAATTTTACTCAAGATCAAGTGGATGATATGAATGCCCAATTAAGTCAAACCCGTTCGCAACGAGTTCGAGCTGCTATGTTTCCCGAAACACTTGAAGAAGGTATCGAAATTCCATCAACACAATTTGATCCACAACAACCAACTGCTGTTCAACGTTTGTCTGAACCATCTCAAATGCTTAAACATGCCGTTGTCAATCTCATAAATTATCAGGATGATGCTGATTTGGCAACGCGTGCTATTCCCGAATTAATTAAATTGCTAAACGATGAAGATCAAGTGATTGTATCTCAAGCAGCTATGATGGTTCATCAATTATCGAAAAAAGAAGCTTCACGTCATGCAATTATGAATAGTCCACAAATGGTGGCCGCATTGGTACGTGCTATATCTAATAGCAATGATTTGGAAACAACAAAAGGTGCCGTTGGTACTTTGCATAATTTGTCACATCATCGTCAAGGATTGTTGGCTATTTTCAAAAGTGGTGGAATTCCAGCATTGGTTAAATTACTTTCATCTCCAGTTGAATCGGTTTTGTTTTATGCAATCACGACCCTGCATAATTTATTACTACATCAAGATGGATCAAAAATGGCTGTCCGTTTAGCTGGTGGCTTACAAAAAATGGTCACTCTTTTGCAACGGAATAATGTTAAGTTTTTAGCTATCGTTACTGATTGCTTGCAAATTCTTGCCTATGGAAATCAAGAGAGCAAATTAATTATTTTGGCATCTGGTGGACCAAATGAATTGGTTCGCATTATGCGTCATTATGATTATGAGAAGCTTTTGTGGACTACATCACGAGTTTTAAAAGTTCTTTCAGTTTGCTCAAGCAACAAACCAGCCATTGTCGATGCGGGTGGTATGCAAGCTTTAGCAATGCATTTGAGCAACTCGTCGCAACGATTGGTACAAAATTGTTTGTGGACTTTGAGAAACTTGTCTGATGCAGCCACAAAGGTTGATGGCCTGGAAGTTTTACTTCAAGGTCTAGTACAAGTTTTAGCCTCACAAGATGCTAATTTTGTCACTTGTGCAGCTGGAATATTGTCCAATTTGACTTGTAACAATCAACGAAATAAGCAAACGGTATGCCAAGTTGGTGGTGTTGATGCTTTGGTCACAACAATTATGAACGCTGGCGATCGTGAGGAAATTACTGAACCAGCTGTTTGCGCTTTGCGTCATTTAACATCACGACATCAGGAAGCTGAAATGGCCCAAAATTCAGTACGTTTGATGAATTACGGATTGTCTGTAATTGTCAAATTATTAAATCCACCATCACGTTGGCCATTGATTAAAGCGGTTATTGGACTTATTCGTAATTTGGCATTGTGTCAAGCTAATCATGCTCCTTTACGTGAACATAATGCAATTCATTGTTTGATTCGCTTGCTAATGAAAGCAGTCCAAGATATTACAAGAGTAAGACAGAAAAAAAAAATTATTTTGATATGAGCTAAAAGTTCTGATAAATTTGAACTTTTTTCTTTATAGCAACGTTCCTCTGTAGCAAGTACTGGATCTCAACAAACTGGTGCGTATGCTGATGGCGTACGTATGGAAGAAATTGTAGAAGGAACAGTTGGTGCACTACATATTCTTGCTAGAGACTCGCACAATAAAATATTGATTCGCCAGCAAAATGTCATTCCTATATTTGTTCAGTTATTGTTCAACGAAATAGAAAATATACAAGTATGTTATTACATAATCTCATTTTATTATATTGACCAGTTAATCATTAAATATTTTATTGTTTAGCGTGTTGCGGCCGGTGTACTGTGTGAATTAGCTGCCGATAAAGAAAGTGCTGAGCTAATTGAAACTGAAGGTGCAACATCTCCGCTAACTGGTCTTCTACATTCTCGTAATGAAGGTGTCGCTACATATGCAGCCGCAATATTATTCCGAATGAGTGAAGACAAACCACAGGAATACCGAAAACGATTATCGCTCGAGCTTACTAATTCCTTACTTAGAGAAGATAGTGTATGGACTAATGATCTTGGAATGGGCCCAGATTTACAGGTTTGTATAAAATTTATTTGAAAAATAAATGTACTAAACTTAAGCTAGGCTCATTAGTTATTTGAGATCGACGACAACCGCCGAAATATTATATATTTCCTCATATGAAACATAATGCAACAATACCTTGATTTTAATGCGCGTGTCAAGTCCATGCTAAGATATTCAAACACTTTTTGTAAATAACAACTTAATAAAATATCATTTGTTCTTTCTTCGAAGCACTCGCAGCTTACAACATTTTTTTTTTTTTTGTTTACAAATAATAAGCATGACAATTTAGGTTTTTTTTTTCTTGTAAATTTTAGTTTTAACAAAGAAATCATCACAAAATTAAAACTTCACATTATCTTGTCACTAAAATATGTTTATTTAAAATTTTTCGCTTATCAAATTTTGTTTTTATTTTTCATCAAAAACTATAAGTTAGTTTTTCTTCTTTTTTTATTTCTAACTCATCAAGATACACAATTCTATTTTATTTTATTATTCCGGGTGAATCGGATTCACATATATATGTATTTATACAATTTTATACCTTATCGTTAGATCTAGTCCTGATTTATTTATTTATTTTATTTCATTTTATTATTTTTGTGTGGTTGTGTTTTTTTGCATTCCTATTTTTCCATCCCTCATTTATAGGACATGCTTGGTGCCGATCAGGCGTACGAAGGACTATATGGACAAGGTCCTCCCAGTGTGCACAGTTCACATGGTGGTCGAGTATTTCAACAAGGTATGTAATTTAGCCAGAACACATTATGCATTTAAAATTGCCTGCTTCCAATTTACAGGAATTAAGTTTAAATCTCAGATACATAATAATAATTAATAATTAATTTTAAAATAACTATATGGTGATGAACTAATGGTAATGGTGATGGGTATATATAAAAAATATACTGTAATTGTATTAACACACACTTTCAAAATTAATTAGTTATAATATATTAATACTCGGTAGAAGATGGATTAATGGATGCTTTATTGCTTTAGATACTTCATCGTTCAGAGATAATTTAACCTGACTCTGATTCTATATGTTTATAACATAGAGTCGATTGCATATCAGCGTCTGAAAAATATCCATATTGTTAAAATTGATTTTAGGGCTATCTTTTAATCTAAATATAATATATTTAAAAAAAAAAAAATGAAATCGTCATTTAATTCATAAGTTTTCAAAGCACTATAATAGTTAAACATGTAGAAATTTGTAAATAATTGTTATGCTGACATAGAATCTTATATTTATCTTTCTAGCTAAACCAGCCTAACATATTTCATCATTAAAACAGTAAAAAAAAAAAAAAAGTTGCAGAGGATTTTTCTCCCTCTGTGCCGCATCAAAAATAACCAATTTAAAAAAAAAAAAAATAATAATAATACATAATTAAAATTTCTTCATACTTCTGTGCGAAAAAAAAAATAATTCAAACATTTTCATCATCTATGATTTCTTCGTATTTAGTACTAACACACACGTAATAAGATTGAATAGGTGATTAAAATATTATTATTATTAACAAAAAAAAGGGCACATAGCACTTGAACATCTTGATTGTGTTTATTTATGTTTTTGAATGAGCATGATTATTTTTTTTTTTATTAAGTAGCTTACATTTTCTTTTTTCGCATTAATTTTTATTTACAATTTTGGTTTTGTAAAGCCTGCCACCACATTTAATGTTTCATATTGAAAATTCAGGACCGGTGTATATTCAAATGTGAAATCCTACACTTCTTGAAGCCTTATTAGTTTTATTTTTAATTTGCATCAGAGTAATAATTGTCGCGTAGAAAATAAAAAGAATCTAATTGCTAAAAATTATTTTCTTAATTTCACTTACTTTAATTCTCCTTAAGATTATTAATTTTAAATGAGAACTGGTAGCTTTTGTTTTTCTTATATCTTGATGGTAAAGCGTGGAAAAAAAATTACTTTACACAACTTCACAAATTACTTTGATTTTTATGATAGCTGAATTTTTAAAACTTTATTAAGTTAATGTAACATTTATAGTTTTAAAAGTGGTAAGTTGAAGTTATTATGACGTGTAGCACCAAAGTAGATCAAGAAATCATAAAGTATTTAAAGTACTCTGCAATAACCAAGATTTGGAACTAATTTAAGATACTTCACGATTTACAACCACTTCGCGTGATGATTTTTTTATATTTTAAGTACGTGTAAAGTATTTATAAAGTAGCATAAAATAAAATGAAGTTACGTAAAGTAATTTTTACTTGGGAGACATTTAGAATTGGTGGAAATAATAATAGTTTAATAAAATTTAAAAAAAATTAATAGAATTAGAAAACAAAATTCATACATCGTCACGTGCACATATTATAGATCGATTATCGATCTATATAACTTTCATATTTTAATTTTACAATTTCCACAAGAAAACGTATAATAAATTTGTTTCTGTTGAAACATTTAATGTTAATTACATAACACTGTTGTTGATATCCACACAGAATTTGTAGAAATGGCTCTAAAAAAAAAAAAAAACTTTCAAAAGTGTATTATTTAACATTCATGGATCGTATTTTAAAAGAAATTTAGAATGTTTATCGATATTTAATTTTTTTGTACCAGCAAGTCAATGAATCTTTTCAAAATTCAGATATATTACTCATATTCGGAATGAATTTTTAATCAACTGCTTTTCATTTTTATAGACACTTATCATTTTTTTTTCATCTTTGTTTTTCAACTAGTTACTTTATATTAATGTTCAAATTTTCGCAATGTGAAATCATACTTTCAATTATAATTTTTAAGTAGTACTAATTTTCAATTCGATTTAATAATTTATTTGAAATATAAATTCTATATTTTATTTTAATTTACAGTAGAAATAACAGATATTAACCAGATTGTTTTGTTTGTTAATATCGCTGAATAAGAAATTAAATGTTGATTTTTTTTTTATATCTTCATTTCAGTTATATTTTGTAGTTAATATATTTATTATTTTTTTATTTATATTTTTTTTGTTGTTTCGCACATTTTAAATATAATTTCAAAACTAATCTATTTTTTTATTTTCATCATCCATTTCTCAAATATATCAGCTTACGACACGCTACCAATAGACTCAATGCAGGGCCTTGAAATAGGTGGCGCACCGCTCGGACCCACATCACCATATGAAATGGATATGGATGTTGGAGAAATCGGTGCTGGTGAACTATTAGAAGCTATGCCATCGCCACCGCATGATAACAATCAATCAGCTGCTTGGTATGACACCGATTTATAAATATGTGTCATTTGTTTTCTATACGAAACATTTCACAAATCGTAAATCGAAAAACATATAATTTTAAATATTTAATTTAGTTTGATTTATAATTTTAATTTAAATAACAATTTAAAAACAAAATAATTAAATAATTTTATACTTCGCGATCATCGTAGCGTCTGTCGTAATTCAAAAATTATCATTCTTATTATGTGTCTATTGTCTTTAATTAATTTAAAAAAAAAAAAAAATTATAATTAGCTGTTAGTATTATTAAATTTAATACAAAAAAAAAAAGAAAACAAACAAAAACGAAACCATTAATATTTTATTTAACTTTTTTTTCGGTAAAAAAAAAATTTTAATAGACAATTAAAGCGTTTAAACATTTTAAAAATCGAGCAAACAGGGTGATGTGTGTTAAGGCACACGTATTAAATATTGGCAACTATTCTTCCTAATATTTTTTTTTTTATTTTTTTGGTTCATAAACTACTTATAAACGATTTTATTAAAACCAATTCAATTAGCATTAAAATCATCTATAAAATTTAGACTAAGTAAAAATGAATACAATATTAATAATAAATTAACACACGATACGATATAATACTTAATTAATAGTATTTAATGATTTAAAATTATATATAAATTAATATTGATATGAAATATGTATTAGATCTAAGGGGTTTCTATCAGAAAAAGAAAGAAAAAAATGATCAAAAGGCGATAATCATTTTATTTTTGCTGAATTTAATGTTTAATTGAGATATGATTGAACTTTTATGTTCCAACTTCAATATGCAAGTGTCATGTCATGTCATGTCATTTTTTTTTTTTTTTTTTAAATATATCTTGACCCTATATTCTAAGTATTGTCAGTACGGAACCGTTTCCATAAAGAATTTTTGATACTTATAATTATTTTCATTTAATTATTATATCTTCTCTCCATATTTCGGTTTGATAACATTTTCATATTCCATTTGTTATCACTATCTTTGCTAAGAAAAATAGACGAACACTCTCGTGTGATAAAATTGATCTTTTCATATTATTTATTAGTCCAACTCATTTTTTAAGAGAGTTTCTTAATGATTTCAATAACTGACAATACTGTCTTCATTCCCCCCCCCCCAAAATGCAAGACAGAAATATTAAAAAAAATTATAATATTTTTCACAAAATATTATTTATTATTATTAATTAATTTTATTTTATTACATTACTTATTATTGTTCATTAGTTTAATTATATACTACAATCATAAGAATTATAAAAAATCAAAATCATAATTTAAAAACAAATTTTCATATACTTACGTTTTTTTTAATTTTGTTTTTTTTTATTACAATTAATTTTATAAAAAGCAAAAATATATATAGATATATATCAGAAATTTATATACAATTTGCATGAAAAATATACATTTATTAAGAATAATCTTGTAGCAATTAATAAATAAATATAAGTATATTTGTATTACTTATTAATACATAATGCATTTGCATACACACAAATCAATCGTTTTTTTTTTATTTTTATTTAATTTCTTTTAAGTAAATTGCCAATAATCGTTTCCATTTTTTTTTTTTTTTCTTTTAAACGTTTCTATATGTTTTATGTTATTTTTGGTTATTTCAGAAATTATTAACTACTTACATAAAATCATTTTAAAAAAAAATCTGTTTAATTACTTTTATATTGAGCTTACTGCTTCATTCTCATTTTAGTTGTGTTTTTGTTACTGTATTTGTATTTCATGTGATTCATTTTATATTTGAAATTAACTTTATTCTTTAAATTTTATTTTTTTCATTACGACCGCAACAATATTATTATTTTTTTTTTTTGTGTATTGTGTGTAAGTATTTGAGGAATTATTGAAAAGAAAATAAATACATTCTTATATTAATATTATGTATGTTTACTTAAAATAATAATATAATATAGACGTATTTAAAAACAAAAAAAAAAAAATAAGAAAAAAAAAACAATAAGATTATCAATTTTTTATTTATTCATTATTTAATATGTTCAACGTACTTAAAATTAACGTGACAAGTATATTAAAAATGTTTGGAGAAAAAAATATATAAAACAATATGCAAGGTAAACAAAAAATATTTCAGATGTCGATGGTATGAAAAAATTATGACAATGACTAATTCCCAGCAAGTAAAAAATACATTGACTTTGTTTCGGGGATATTGAGAGATATCAAAATTCACTGCATTATATCTCAGGGAGATCTTAGAGATATCGCAGTAGGCATAAAGATAGACGTTCGTCGGTATGATGTAAAAAAATCTTTAGAATATTGTTCAAACATATCAAAAATGAATGTCGTAGGGAAATGTTTCGGAGATGTCTTACAAAAAATATGCAAATATCGTGTATTGTCAGTATATTCAAGAGACATTTCATATCTCACATTATATCTCAACAATATTATTAATAGATATATTTTTAATAATCAGTATTGGCATAGATCGTTTCAAAAGTGATCTAGATTATTTACACAGATCGAGCTACAAAATAAATCTAGATCATGATGTTTAGGTTGTTTTCAATAATAAAAAAATTATCATTTATAGCGTTCCAAGTTTCCGACAAGATTGTTCTAATCTAAATGATTCAAAACGTCAAATATAACTGACACACTAGAGACATTGATACCTTAACAGTGTCTGTGCAATGCTTTGAAGATATGAATGTCCACTCGAAATTTTAGGACCACATCTTGAAGATATGACAAATATGTTGGCAAGATTATCTACTGAATATTCACATTTCACCAGCAATATATTGAAGACATGTACGAGAACTTAATTGTTTGCTGGGTTGTGGCTTTAATCTAATATAATTGTGAAGTGGGATGATTCATAAGTGCCAATAAACTTTTGTTGTTTGAATTTAGAATTCATAATTAAAAATACGTTAATTTTGGAGATCGTCCTAATTGATGTTTAATAAATGTGAAATATATTGTTATTATCGTAACTTAAAACAACTTAAAAAGATACAATATAACATTTATAATTCACAAGCTGCAGTCCCAATGTTTCTCAATACTATCTTATTTTTTTGCATTTTTGAATCTGAAAGCTGAATTTTAAAACGGCGCATCTACGTCATATGATTTTTGTTATCTAAATAATAATTAAAATCTAGTTTTAAACAACATAAAAAAAAACCAGTTATTTGCGTTACAAATTTTTCAGAATTTAGAAATGTAAACATAAAATTAGTCATTTTAATTATGGGATTCGGAATATTCCGAATTATATAATTATACAAATTTAACCTGTTACATTAAATTTAAAATAAAGCTCGTATAATTTACAAATTATATATGGTAAAATTAATGAATATTGTTTGATAGAAAAACTTTAGCCAAATAATTTATGGTTATCTAATTTATTAATAACTCAAAACTATATCTATATAAATGGGTCTTACGATTTGGAAAATGGGCCCTAGTTTTAGGATATCGTAGCGTACTGTAAATTGACGAATATGCTTTGTAGAATCCGTTATCAAGTAAGAAGAAATCAATTCAGAATAATGGATGAATATGATTTGGAATTATTTCGTCAAAGTCGCAGCTCAATTCCATACTTATCGTTAAATGGAATAAAAATTTAAATAGGTACATCAACATTAGTCTCAAGTAAATTTTATTTATTCAAAATAATAAATTCCTCGTAAATAAAGAACACAATATAAAGAAAATATTTAATTCTAATTAAAAAACTAATACACATTTTTGTACTATATAATAAATCTCAATTGTAGCTTATCTTTATCAATATCATATATGCATCCATATAAAGTAAGTAAAATTAATAAATCATTCAACTTTTAAGTTATTATAATTATAATTAAAATTTTACGGTAATTCCAATACAACAAGTTTTTGTTAATATTTTATTTTAATAATAACATTAACATAATAATTATATTAATTTGAATATATTTTAAAAGGTTAAAGAACATAATACAACTTTTTATTGATACGGGCTATTAATGTTTTAAATATATTATATTTATATCTTTGATTATAGAAAATATAAAATATAGCCTGTCTGCTATCAAAATTATATTAAGGATTAGTCATTAGTCCTTGTATAATCTTGTTTTTTTTTATCATAAGATCGTATAATGACTAATTTTAAATCTAGTTTTGATAATAGACATACGTTATGCATAATTAGTCATCGTATAATATTAAGTAAAAATATATTTAAATGTTTTATTTGCATAAACGTAAACATAAATAATGTTTTAATTAATATTTTTGTGGCCATAGCCCATCTAAACAAAAGTATAAATAATATTTTATTTAAATATATGTTTATATGCAATATATTCATCATTTGTATTTGTTGACCGATTCAATATTATGATCACTAATTAAAGCAAAAATCATAATTAAACGTATCGTATAAATTTATATATGAAATTTTAAACTTCCTTCATTTCAAATCGCCAAAAAAAAAATAATTCCAAAAAAAAAAAATAAGTTTTTTTCTCAATTTCAAATACGTTCATGCTTGTCTCTTACAACAACAACTTAAATAATTGACTTTATTAATCGGAATTAAAAAAAATAAAAACACTAAAACGGTTTCAGTTCTTTTTGAGAAATATTTCTTCAGTTATCACTCCTGCAATAGCAAATAATACCTCATGAATGTCTTATGAGCGCTTTTCGAGGTAAAATCGAACGCAAGCAAATACTACCCGATCAAGTTTGATGCATACGCTTCGAGGTAGAGGTGGAGATATCAAAATAATACAAAACGAATCAATCACCTTAATATTTACCCTTTTCAACTTTTTCAATATCTTTGATTATTTCATTACCTAAATTTGTTGTTTTTGTTTCTGATTCTGTTATATCTGGTTTTGGAGCGGAATCATATCCATATAAAAATATTGATAAAATCACTAAAAGTGCACCGAACACAAATTGTATTGTCAAATTAAAGTT
>JAABKK020014933.1:0-20964 GCA_011634745.2 Catotricha subobsoleta
TAAAAAAAAAAAAATATACCCTATCTAAATTTTTCAAATGTACCCCTCCCTGAAATCAGAAGCGTGTGCACCTATGCTTACAATCACCGTGTTAAAAGGCATTTTAATAGCGTTCGTAGTGGAAAAAGTTTTCATAAAATCGATCTAAACTTAAAATTTAAAGTAGTTTAAAAACATGCGCATACACGTACTCTAATGGTAAGGAAATTATTATGTATAGATTTACAGTTGAAATTAAGCGCCGTTGTATGAAACATAATGATTTATTGAAATCACTCACATAACCTAAAAATACAATGATCTGCGAATAAGTATCCTTTAAATATTTCTGTTCAGAGAGTAATGCAAGCAGCTAAAATTTAACAAATGGAAAAAATAAAAGCAATAAACGACACACAAGATAATGAAGATGATGGAAACATTGAAAACTGTGAAAATGATTTGGTAAGGCTTTGTACAAATTTTTAATATTATTATCGGGGCAAAAATTCATAGAACAAAGGCAAATGCAAATAGGTTATGATTATCAGTTATTCGATTCTATTTGTTCTTTGCCTAATAGCAATTTTTATCAAAATGCATGATTTTTTTGTTGAAAGAAACTTTCATTTATTTGTAGGAATCTATTGCTCTATCTGAATATATGCGAGCATTAATGTTCAAAAAGGAATGTTCTTACGACAGTGCTATTCAGTTGTTCAGTGAACTACTGGAAGCAGATATTTTAAAGATGGTAAGCTAGAATATCAGTTGTATTAGAAAAACATACAATTTTTATTTTCATTTGATTTGCTATTTCCACCAAAAATTGAGAAATGTTTGTAATATAATAAATAAAACGAACTGGTTACTTATCTGGTAATTTTTCTATATACATTTTAGATAACTAAAGAGCACAAAGAACAACAACTATTTCTTATAAAATATAATTGCAATAAAGATTTAGGGATTTTATATGAAAAGCAGGGTGATAAAAATTTGGCCTTGCAATATTTTTTAAATGTAAGTTGCATTTTAGAACATATCTAAAAAATTCAAGGCAATGAATGACGTGAGAGTGAGCGAAATAAAACATATAATATCTTATTGTGCGAAGAGCTTATCATTCTCTTGAATTTTTGAGACATCTCTACAAATAAACTCTTATAATCAACCATATTTAAAATCTTTTGTTTATGTAATATAAATAGGCTCAAGATCTAGATGACACTGAAGTTTATATGATGTATAAGCTTGGAAAGCTGTCTTTTAGCATGAAACAATATTATGTTTCGTATAATGCATTTGAAAAAGTGAAGAAAATAGCTCTTAAATGTATTTCAAATTTTAATTTAAACATATTGATTATTTTTTTCTTTCTATAGTGTTTAAAACAAAACCCTAATCACTTTCCATCTGGTGATGGTATCTTACAAATATTATGCGAACAAGAAAATTATATGGAAGCATATGGTTGGGCACTATTATGGTATAATAAGAATTCATATTATCCACGGAACCTTGATGTGATTCTTGAAGTTAGAGAAATGTTTAAAGATATGGGTTTGGAGTACATAGAGAAGTAAGTAGAGGACTTAATAAAAACCTTTTAATTTTCTTTTCGAAATCTTTTATGGACTTTATGGAAATTATATTTTTAAAGCTCGTGGACTGTTAAATTTACTGATACTAAAATAAAACGACAAAATAAAAAAAGTATGTTTCCGCCTCCTTTATTTATTGAGCCTGCTGAAATTGCTAAGCCAAATATTGAAAGTTTCAAATTGAATGAGTTTTCTTGGCTGTCATTAGGGAATATGATTGTGCTAATGTATAAACAATTTGAAAATTCTACAGATGCTATTTCGTATGATTTTGTGTTTAATGACATTGTTAGTAACAAGCCGGCTAAAAAATCTGTTACTACAGATATAGAAACCATAAACATTATTGAAAATGTTGTAAATAATAAATCAATAGATAATATATTCGAAAGTTCATTAAATTTTTCAAATAATAACGATGAAATACATGGCTCATCTACATCAATTATTGAAAAACAGAATAATGAAATAGAGTGCAACAGCACAAAATGCAATTCCACGAGAAATGACAAAATAACAAAGCCGGATACATCGGAAACACCATCAAAGCGCTCAAAATATCAAAATGACATTAACATTCTAGATGGAAATAAAACAATTAAACAGATGCTAAGAGATTTTTTGCCGAAATATTTTGAGTAAGAAATATAATTTTGTTTTTGATGGAAGACTGTCCATCAAACATATATTCGCAAATAAATAATATTTGAACATATTTTATTTATTTTTTTATGGTTATCAGATCAAATTTTGATAATGAATCAACATTTATTCCTGGCCAGTGCATACTAAATACAAACAACACTGAGAATATAATTGAATCAGAGATTACCTGTGTAGAATTTCAAAGAAATACAGTTGATTTGTTTGATAGATTTATGAGCGAATTAGTGGTAAGATGGGATTAGTATTTAATATATGTTTAGTAATGTGCCTTTTTTACTCCATTTAAAAAAAAAAACAAGCTTCAAAATTCGGCCGAATTTCTCAAAAATGAAAAAAAACAAGTATTGGTTTCCTAATTTTTTTTTCGGGATTTCAGAATTGGGTGGGCGGATTTTTATGGTTGATATACTAAAAAATGCTGAATTTGTTTTTAATGATAATATACATATTGGATTTTTTTTTACCTTTACAAAAATGAAATCGTGTGCCAATCCACTGTTAGCTTGTTGCTTAATAGTTCCAATATCATTTTATATTTTGAATTGTTGTATTTTAAGTAAAGCTCATACCACACACAAATTTCTAGCAAATTGACTTTAAAACTGTGTAAGAAGAATGAACCGCAAGTTGAATGTAAAATCACATGTAAATGAAAAGTTCACAAACTATTTTACTCGAAAATTCAAGTTGAAAAATTGTTTTATTTCTCAATAAATAAATCATGTTTTGAACCCTTCACTCACATATGTGATTTTGTATTCACCTTTTCGTTCATTTTACTCAATTTGTTCAAGTCAAATTGCTAGAAATTTGTGTGTGATATGGGCATACAAATATTCAGTGAAATTTGACGCGATTTGCGCTTGAAGATTAGTAAAATCTACAATCTTTTTCGAAATTACTTCTGGTTTTTTGATTCTGTCAGAGTTCAGAGTATCATCAGTTGTGCTAGTTTTATGTGAAATAAAATTTCATATTTAGCCATGGTACTTGCTAGTGTGTATCCGCCATTAGAATACTTGAGAACTATAGACAAAAAAAAAACATAAAAATTTGAATAAGAAATGTTTGTAAACCCTTGCAATCGAAGAGACGAGATGAAAAAAATCATATTTTTCGTAAAAATTTACTTACTAATAATAAAAAAAAAAAAAACAATTCAAAATATGATTTATAGACAAAGCGCTTTAGTTTGGTGACATTGGTTTTTGAATGGCTTCAATATATTTCAAAATGTTGGGAACAACACATACCGCGCGAACTCCAGAAAATTTATATGGAAATCTTTTACTTATACTTGTAAGTTGATTTATGGGAATTGATCTTATATTTGAGTTATTTTTGTTTTTTTCCTATATTTATATAAATATATTTTTAAATTTAATCACATTTTTAGGAATCACTTTGACTTATCAGCACCTTTACTTGATACAGAAAAATTTCAGCCGTTTTTTCGTATACAATTGTTATTTTTAGAACTACATCTTGACAGAGATATTGTTTCGGCCAAAAATGGTTCAAAAATGTAGGTTCCAAACAAATCCACATTGATTTTTATCAATCTATCTAACTATTTTCTATTATTCAAATAGTGAAATGAATCAAAAATGGATAATGTTGTTCCATCAAATAGTTGCAGTATCAGGATTTTATGAAATCACCAATGACAAGGCTGAATCAGAAAAATATGAAATGCGTTTATGTTGGTTGCAATATTGTTTCGCCCGATATCAAAATAATTCTGATTGTGCTGTTAACTATTTGTATACAATTAAGCAATGGTTGAATGAACATTCAAAATTACTGTTACCAAATCATCAAATTAATAATCAAATCGATTTGACAACAATTAATACAATAATAACAAAAATGAATTGGAAAATAAGTTTAAGCACTGTTCATCAGTTATATGCAGAGAAAGATTTCGGGAATCTAACTATTGTCTTGACAAATTGTCTCCTAAATACAATAGAAATAGAAAATGTATGTATCATAAAAGAAATTGAGTTGTTATTGGAATGTTTCTGGAATTCACAACAATATGATCAATGTTTTGTTTGGTCTGAGAGATGTTTAAAATTTTCCATGGACTGTTTTCTGGCAGTATTAAATAAATCTAGCGAAATAAAATTAAAATGGGCCCGAAATATAAGATTTATATTAATATATATGGAAGCATTATTGATCGATGACAATGAAATCTCAATTAGTAAGAATATTAAAAACCTAGCTATAGGTTAATGAATTTAATGTTTCCATTTTCTATTATAGTTCTGTCATTGGGTAAATATGTTGCTCGTTTAGTACAAACTTTAACGAAAATAATTGACCATCGTTTAAATGACGTCAGCGTCAGTGAAGAATTGCTTTTGATTGATACTAAAATGTTATTTGTTATCTTTCATCTCGTTTTAAAGCAACAAGAAGAAAGTTCAACGTTACAATGCGAACAAAGTCTAGAGCTATTAACATGCACTAATGCTCATCAGAATAGATCAAGTGAAGAAAATAATTTGTATGAGTCAATTCCCGACTCACTAAAGATAATCTCTGTAGCCCATAAATATTTAGGTTTTCATTCTTCGTGTACAAGAGATAATGGTAATTTATTATTGTATGCGGTGGATTTGGCTGTTGATGCTTTTGAGCGATCATCAAAAAAACCAAACTCAGATAGAATTAAAATGGCTATTATTGAGTATATAGCACCAATTACACGTTGTCTCTATCGATATCCAATATCAGAAAAAAACACAAATGAAGACGATCATGGTTGCGGTTCCATTGAATTGACATGGGATCGAGCTCTTCAATTATTGATATTATATCAACCTACTAATATACCCTCATGTTATGCATCTAAGTAAGTTTCAAAAGTTTATGTACATGAAAACAAACAAGAGAAAACAATATATTTATTGATTTTATTAATAATTTCATCAAATGCTTAAGATCATTTTCAGTTACTCCCGAATTGGAAAGGCTGTTATCACGAATTATTGATGTCATTCCCAGTGACATTAGTTTACATCATCGAACCTTACAGATTAAAAATTTCATTTTGGGCGTGAATTTGGACAATCTCTTAATCACATCAGAAACTTTGTTCGAGAACATGAACGACATATATTATTTGTTGGCTGATTATTATTATTTGCATAATAGTTTTGAAAAATCTATGAAATACTATATTCTAGATTTAAGTAATTGCCCTACAAGAATTGACTCGTGGTTGAGATTAGCGTTATTAAAAGTACGCTATATCGAAAAGAAAATTTACTGCTGCAATGTATTGCCCAGGTAATAGTAATATACATATAATTAATGTTAAGTTTTCTTTATTTACTTATCTTTATTTCCAGCCCAAGTCAATTCATTTCAATAGCGGAAGAGGCGAATCGATGTTTTGATCGTTGCTTAAAATTGGAAAATTTGAATACACTGGCGTTAATTAAATATGGCCAACATGCATACAATTTCTGTTCAAATTTTTCACGAAATTTCAATGACACCAATTGCGATACCGAACTAAAACACAAAACCATACAAAAATATTTAAACTTGGCCTATAAATGTTTTAAAGTCGTTCTTAAAGATAAACAGAACTCAAACCAACCAAATAATAATGAAAAATGGTTGTGTCATTATATGCTTGGGAAAATTTCTGAAAAACGTGAACAACAACCCAATGTCTTCTTATACCATTACATGGAATCGGAACATTTACTCTTCGATTTGATTGGCGATTATCCAATTAAGATTAATCAACGGAAGCCACAAAATCTAACAATAGAAATATTGGAAATGCACTACCGAATAAACATGTCTATTATAAATTATGTAAGAAAAAATGTTTCTTTAATCGATCGTGATACAGGCGTATTTTTATTGAATGTATTGAGAAAAATTAATTTACTTCTAATTATTCACAACAAAAGTGGCAATAAAGATCAAGCATCGCCTAGAAATTTGCTAGCAAATAAACAAAAATTAACAGAATTAAATGAAAAAATTAATACAGTATTTCAACCGACTGCTAAAAATCAAGTTTCAAAAGAGATAAAATTATCTAATACTTTATGTGATGGAAATGATAGTGAAGTAATGTCAAATGAAAATGCAATAGAATCAATTTATCGATTGTGTATTAAAAATCTTGAAGAATATTTAATACGCTCTCCACGGAATTACAAAATCATTTATAATCTTGCAATTATTTATATAAATTCACCCGAACCGCTGAAAAATGTATGTAAATGCAAAGAACTATTATTGGGCACTTATATTACCGCATCTGGATCTACAATACGAGGACTATTTACATATCGAACAACGAACAATTTCTTTAATGTAAATGAAAATTAAAAATAATTCTTTAGTGAATATTAATTTCAAATATTTTAATTTAGGGAATTCTTCCAATACCATCGGAAGTTATTAATCGTGGTGGCAATTTTTTCTATCACTTATCAGCAAGTATAGAGATTTTATTACAATGTTTACGATTAACCATGGACCATAAAATATTGATAGAATTGGCATTGCAACTGAAACAAGATATGCGTAAAAATAGAAATATGTAAGTTTATTATTTGTGGGGTCTAGAACCAAAAGCGAAAATCTCCATCCTGCCTTAGTGTGTATATTATGTGCAGAAAACTTATAATCTAAAGGAAAATGGAGATTGCCGCTCTTGGTTCTAGACCCCTCTTTTGATGTAGTTGAAAGTCAAAATCGAAATTTGTACATTTAGCAGTATTTAACTGAAAATATTTAATAATATCTTAATAATCCTATCAGTAAACGTCACATGCAATACGCTCAAGAAAACAAATTACTTGAGCAAGCTCTATTATTTTGTTCGCAAATTTTTAAAGAGCTGTTAGAGATGTACAACAACAGCACTGATACAAAATTAATAAATTTAATTATTGATATTCATAATGTGTACAAACAATTTTGTGATCATACTTCTGAAATGGAGATGAAATTATTTTCATCATTAATTGTAAAATCATTCCAAATTTATATTCAAGAGTATATCGATTTTGTCCCAGAAAGCACTGACATTCTTAATGAGGCAATGAACTTTTGTCATCGTATAAATCCTGAAAAATATCCAAAAGGTAAGTCTAAATGTTCATATGTTATACTGGATAGAAAATGAAATAGTTCTCAACATTAATTCAAAACAAATAACAAATAAATAGCTAGCACATCGGATTTACTGGTTTCACCTAAAAATTTATGTATAAATTGGCTTAAAAATTCATCTATGACGGATTCGCTGAAAGACGTATCAATACCGGATTTGTCACACTGCTCAAATGAAATTGATTCGCCTGTAGGCACAGGCTCAACAAGAAATGAATCATTGCCTCTAGTGAGAGAAATTAATTTAAAAGGAATAAAAAACGATAATAGAACATCTATAAATTATGTTGTTCGAACTTTACCAACCAAATTATCAACAAGGACAATGAATGATTTCGGACGAACTATTAAGAGGCAAAAATTATCTTTTGAAAGTAACGTAAAATCTAAAAGTATTTCTTCTGAAAACTTGAGTGAAAATATCAAGCTGGATACGTCTACATTCACAGCTAATGCATAAACCAGTCATTAGATTAACATTGAAATTGAAACAATGAAGATTATAAAAACATTTAGAAATGGGTACGTTCATGCTTACACATATGAATTTATTTTTTCAAAGCCATTAAACAGATATTATACCCGAGGTTGAACCTTTTAATTTCTTTTCTATAGCATTAAGTAACAATTTTTTTTCTATAATATATTCTAAGTACATGAAAATTGAAATGTTTTCTGATAAGATTTATTGAAATTGGAATTAATCCATTCGCAATTATTAAAGATTTACAACTCCATTGAACAATTAATTTCAATTTTAGTCTTTTCTTGTTAAACGTATATATCGCTGAACTGTATTAACAAAATGAAAAAGAAAGCTTTAGTCTATAGCCAAACAACCATTGATAGAACTTTAATGAATATTTACTCTCATATGGTTTTTCTGATAAAGGGTCATCCAAACTGCAGTTTTTTTTTATCCTGTCGTTAACCCGCCTCTTCGGTGGTGGGTTAAATTTTGCGGTTGCAAGGGTTTTTTGTAGCTATTGTACACACTGTCATATTCTATATACTTACTTACCAACAGCGTCCGATTATGGTGTACTCTACATAGTTGGTTGGAGTGAGTACAGATAAAGCAAAATATTGTGTCAAAAGAAATCAATTTAATGATTTCGTTAAATTGGGGATGGGTGGGGTGTGTTGGAAAATTTGAAAAAAAAAATCAAAAATAAACTCTTCAATTTTTAAATTTTTTAATCCCTGAAAGAGTGTAAAAAAATAAAACGTTTTTTTTCTTTCTTACTTCTATTTATTTAATACAATTTCCTCTTTTTATTACTTAATTCTTTCTTTTTGTGTTTACACATTCTTTAATTCTTATCACATTTTAAGGAATTAACAATTTTTTCTCTTTATTTTTCACTTAAATAAAGATTTATAGTTACGATAATTAATTAATTTCTATTTATACACTTAAGCTAACAAGAATTCGTGTTTTTCCATTTACTTTACATTTATTTTAGAATTTGATAATATTGCATTTTATGTTTTAATTAATTCGATAATGTTTATCCCTTTCCATTGTTATTATTATTTATATTTTTAATTCTTGTTACTATGAAGATATTTAATTTAAATATATTGAAATTGTAAACTAGCTATTTCAATTTAACATGTTTTGGAAAAAAAAAAAAAAAGTAGAAGCTTATTGCTTTTACTATATTTTTTTTAATATGCATTATGGACATGATGACAATACAAAATTTTATTAATTCTTTATGATTCGTTTGGGCTCTAGTCATTAGTTTTCAGGTTGAAAGCATTCCATTATGTTAGATCACATATTTCCAGGAAAAGAAAAAGAAAAAAAAAAAATTGTCACTTTTATTCAACTAATTGCAATTTTTTCAATAAAGGTTTCCATTCGCCTCAGTCCCTAATTCTTAAAATAAAAATATCTATGATTCATATTTCATTGTTCAAATCATTTCTCGTTTATATTAGGATTTTTCATACATAATATACAAAAATAATCCTAAGTAGATAATCCTAATTATATCGTTGACTATGTAGGTACCTGAAATGATAAAAATCAATTGTGTACTACATCTATCCTGTGAAATAATCTGTGAAGCAGTGGATGGATACTATAAAAATTAACGATGTATTATAAAAGTCATATAAAACTTAAAGTAATTCGGTGGGACAGCCAGTTTAACATGAGTTAACCATTTTTGAGTATAAATTTTTTTATTCGAAAAGAACGACACGCACCGAAATATCAGCATGAAATCATGTCCATTATCTTTCATATTCTATGCTATTAATTGTTTTTATAACTTTTAAAATTCCATCTAAAGGAATAAACTTTGTTTTTTTGTTTTTTTTTGTTTTTTTTTCTTTTTTCTTTTACATAGGTAAGTAATTTCTTAAATTATTAAATATTGTTAAACATTCTATTTCTATTACAAATTAATGAAAATACTTTAAAAAATATAATAAAAGTATTTGAGTTAATAATTACAATTATACATCAACGAAATATACAGATGTCACTAAATTTTCCATTAATATATTATGAAAAATGTATCATTTTCAAATATGAAAATTATAGGGGTAAACCAAGGTTGTGTACTTTTTGTACGTACTTTCGTAGATTTTGAAAAGTTCATATAAATAAAAGTACGAGGCAACGGAGTTCGTATTTTTCTAATTTTTTTATATGAACTTTTCGAAATCTACGAAAGTACGCACAAAAAGTACGCTACCCCTTGGTTTACCCCTTATGTTTTAATAAATTCAAAATATTTTGTGATTTAATTTAATATTCGAAAAATAGTGATTATATTTTCCAAATAATTAAGAATTTCATTTAATAAATAATTAATATTAATTCACAATAATGAAAAAAAAAAAAAAAAAAAAATAGATTAAGAAAAGTAAGTAATGAATATAAAATGAATGATGTCACAATCAAATATTAACGAATAAGAAAAAATCTTCATTTGTTTGAATTAGTTGGAGATTTTTTAGTATTAGCATTGCTTGGTGGCTTTTTCTTAGAATATTTTTGTGTTGGCGGTAATTGGGATGGTGTTGAGGTTACAATTGTTAATTTCAATGCTGTATTACGTTTACTGGTGTCTGCTTCTTTCTCGGTAACACCAGTATCATTTTTAACAACGTCTATAGCAACATTATCGATGACTTGATCTTTCTGACTAGAGTTTGTTGTTACATCACTACTTTTAGTAACTTGTCCTTCATTTGATATTGTTGCATCAGCTGTAGCTTTTATATCATCTTGATGTTTTTGTTCATTTTCGACGGTACTACCAAGGCAACCACCACCACAACTAGTTGGTGAATCTTTTTCTTCTGCAATGGGCAATAGCTCACCGGCTGGTTGTAATGATAATGATAATGCTGAAGATGACGTTTGTTGTTGCTGATGACTTACGTTGTTCGCATTTTGAACACAATTTTCTCCATCCGTTTCGTCAAATGTTGCGGCATACGAATCTATTAATATCTTATTTTTATCGTTATCACCAATATTTTCATCACTTTGCAGTTGATTATTTGGTGAACTTGACGATATCGACGCTCCACTAAGTCCTAATGATAGTGAGCCTATGGGAGTATTACTTTGATTACGCCATACATTACCATTGTTGTTACTATTACCACTATTACTACTGTTACCAAGAGAACGCTGCTTTTTCAAACCAGTCATACTACCAGTGCACCCAGTGGAATTAGTTGTATTTGTATTGCTACTAATAGTGTTGCTGCTGCTACAACAGAGTGGGGAAATTGAACATTTATTTTCAGCGGCCGAGCGTGGATGTAATCTATCGGGGGACAATGCACGTCTTAGCAATGGTGAACCCGGCTCACGTGAAAAGGACGTTTTCTTTGTTGAAGATGTAGTATTTGCACAGACACCTGTAGTACTATTACTTGAAGCACAGGTGATACCGCCAGCACATACGCCACTTCCAATTAACGTGCTATTTCCTCCAGCACAAGTAGGTAAAGCACAACTTGGGCTATAAGATTGTGTCGTATTTGATGCGCCTGGCTGATGACCAGGAACCAATATCGGAAATGCTAATGGTGAAGGTGATGGAGATCTAGTAGGCGATGCTGGCAATGGAGAAGGTGATGGTGTACGTGCCAGAGGAGATAATGGTATATGCCCAACAGATTTACGACGATTCGATGTTGACGTTGATGAATTTAAACTGTTTCCTGAACCACTTCCTGTTGCAACGTTAGCACTCGTACTACCACTATTATGATGCAAGTTTTTGTTAGCCACCACTGAAGAATGTAATTTATGTTTGAGACCATGCAATGTTGATGGTCGTTGATGATGATGATGGTGATGATGATGATGATATAATTGCGATGAACTATTTATATTGATACTATGACCGCCTGTTGGTGTATTTGGGGCTGATGAAGATGGTGATGACGATTGTGATGATGATTGTGGTAAAGTTAAGTTATCTAATGGTGATAAACTTAATCGATTCAACTGTGTTGGTGGTAAGGGTGGTGTACAAGAACCAGAAGAAGCTGCAGGTGCTGCTGCTACTGAAAAAGATTGATAACTGCGACTGGGTGTTACAGCGGCAGGAGAGGAAATGCCAGCAGCCATTTGTTGTATTTCGGCGCTGGCACGTTTTGTACTAATACGTCGAAATAATGAGGTTTTCCTCTTTTTTTCTGCATCTTTACGTTGTTTTTTTTGACGACTGACACTCTTTTTTGCCAATTTACTTTGCCAAGCATCTCTTTTTCGTCCACCACTTTGAATGCTAGTATATTCCAATGGAGTTGCGCGTAATGTAACATGTTCATTATTACTGTTATTTAACAATAACTGTAATACTTGTGTATGATATAAACCTTGAACAGGTTCACCATTAACATGCGTAATTAAGTCTGCACGTCTTAAACCAGCCTCAAATGCGGGACTGGTTTCATCCACAGCCATTACTAAATGATGCATGGTGTAAAAATCTGTATCACCATAATAAACACGAATAGTCGAAACGGTAAAACCAAATCCACGGGGACCACGGCGTATAATTATTGGTGGTTTTAAATTTGTTACTAAAGGTGATAGTTCTCTACAAGGGCTGGTATCACGTGATGATGCTGTACTTGAACCTCCACCATTGTTACCACAAATTGCAGCACCGTTTGGTGACTGAATACCAACAGCATTAATTGGATTTGCATTACCGGTAGAAGGTACTGTTGTTCCACCACTAATCAATACTGATGTCGATGAATTACCAAGAGTATTAGATGATGGTAAGTCTTCTGTAAATGTTTTATTGAACAAAGCAATTAATTATGTATACAGTAGAAAAAAATAGAAGAGATATATACCTGATGATATAAGCAATGATAATCCCAATGCTGATGCGCTTTTAACAACAGATCGAGATCGATGTTTAGCTGTTGTGGTTGCAACAGCGTCAATTAATGGCATACTTGAAGATGATGTTTCGGTTTCATGTCTTTAAATATCGAGTAAGAAAAAAATATTGTAATTAACAAAAAAGTAAAAAAAAGAATTGGGTTATTGCTACGAACCCGCTGTGCTCATCCTCTATTGAAATCGAAAATCTTGGTAGGATTTCACGTTGGTGCACATTTCTTCGTTTGCGTTGAATTTGTGGTGAAACATCGTCACTATCGGTTTGTGATGATTCTGGTGTACTAATGTTTAAAGTTGTAGCCTTTGTTAGTTTTCCGCCAGGGCTACCAGTATTAACTCGTGCTAACGATGATACTTGATGTAAATCGACCAATTTTCTATTATCCAATTGTTGTTGCTGCAAAGACGAGGCAGATGAAATATCAGCGGCTACTGCAGCTACTACAGATGGATGTTGTGGTGGTGGTTGACGATGATGATGTTGTTGCTGCTGCTTAAAATATTGATGTAAAGTTCTTATTTCATCATGGTCGGGAGTTGAACATAACATATCTGGTACGTAGTCCGTATCTGGTGTTGATGGCAGCTTTATTGTATTTGTACGACAAATCTATGAAAAAAATATGTTTGTTATATTGAAGAAAAATATATTGAAAAACTGAAGGAAAAAATGAGCTTACATCTAATTTCCGTAGTTGCGGTGTTGCCAATATTTTTGCTGTAGTTATAATGCCACTATTACCGCTACCACAAGAAGGTGTCGGCGATGCCCCACAACTTCCACCACTTGTATTTAATGTATCATCAAATGTTTGTTGTGTTGAGTTCATGAGTGCAAGGCTCGAGTTATTTTTACGGTATTGTGGTGAATATGATCCAAAGGAACCAAACAATGGCAAATCATCTGTATCATCAGTGTCATCACCACCACCAGCGCTAACACCTAAATCATGATTAAAACGATCCATACGAGCTGAAAAATAATTAATTATTAATTTAAGCAATTAACAAAACTTAAGAATACTACTACGTTATTTTTAATATTTTACAATTAACTTACTATCAAAATAGCTGGTATCGTCTTCGTTTGCTAATTGTGGAACAAATTCAGCCTTTTGTCGCAACAATGAGTTCCAATCAACTGCTGTAAAATAACCATGCTCTTTTACTTCATGTGCTCCACCTATACCTAAACGTTCTCGCGGATTTTGCTGTAACAATGCAGTGATTAAATCTTTAGCATCATCAGCTACTAACCAATCATCATTATTTGGCCATTCAATATCATCATTAACTGTATGCGCAAATAATTCCTCCGGTGTTTCACCGAAAAATGGAACACAGCCAATTAAAAATTCATACAAAATAATACCCATTGACCACCAGTCAACAGGTTTACCATAGCCTTGGCGTAATATAACTTCAGGCGCTATGTATTCGGGCGTCCCATATACTTGTTTGTCAGAAAATTGTCTTGTTTCACTATCAATATAACCTTCATACAAAGTAGTTGCCAATGACATTAAGCCCATTTTTGATAAGCCAAAATCAGTTAGTTTTATATGGCCTAATGCGGTTATTAATAAGTTATCCGGTTTTAAATCACGATGCACGATTCCATAACTGTGTAGATATTCAACAGCCAATACAGTTTCAGCAAAATAAAAACGAGCCATATCCGATGGTAATGGACCAATGGCTTTTAATAATGTTGCACAATCGCCCCCTTCAACATATTCCATCACTAAACATAAATGTTTCTTCGTTTCAAAACTACAGCACATGCTAACAACAAATGGATTATCTGCAAAACTTAAGATGTCACGTTCAGCAAAGACTTGTTCTACTTGATTCCGTAAAATTAAATTATTTTTGCTGATTTTTTTCATTGCAAAACGTTGACGTGATTGTTTATGTTTGACTAAAAATACAGCTCCATATGCTCCATTCGATATTAATTTTAATTCTTCAAAGTCTAATTCACTTGGAATATTAATTTGCTGTTGTTGCACTGAACTATTTGCATTACTGGATTCCTTTGCAACTAAAATACTTTGAGGCGAACTTGTATTCAAAATTCGCGTCGCTTTCGTTGTAGCTGACTGCTTTTTCGGTGTTGATGATGTAAAAAAAGATTGCTGTTTAATTGATGCTCCACACGGTGGTGTAATATTACAGTCATCTGAGGTTCCACTTATATTTCTATCTGACGTTGATTCATCAATATTAATAATTGACATTGATTTATTATTGTCATCTGCATAACCATCACCATCACCGCTGCCAATACTATGAATATTTGGAGATGCTTTAGCAAGTGATGCTGCTGCTGCTGCGGCTGACGTTGTATTTTCCCATTCTGCAGCACTTTCTTGTAATTCTTGTTGAAGTTCCGCAATTGGATCACGATTTAAACCCAATTTTTGTATTATGTATTGTGGTATATCCGTTTTAATTCCTTGTAAGGCATAACGAGCTTGACCTTCAGCTGCTTCTAGTAAATGATAAAATTCTTCTGGATCAAATTCTAAACATTCTAGAAGACGGGCTGGTCTTGATATAATTAACAACAATTTTTTTATAATGCCTGTTAATTCAACTGCTGCTTCGGGTGATTTTTCTTTTGTTTCAGCCAACAATCGTTCCAAATTTTCAGACATTTCGTAGAAATATCGACTTGTTATTAATTTTGCATGCGATTTATGATGACAATCCCTTGCCATTTCTAATACTTGATGATGAACGAAACGTACAATTGGCTGTGAATCACGAAAATTACCGCTAGCCACGTATTTATTTTCATTTATGAAGTGGGTTAGACGTTCTTCCATTTGTTGTGTAGCTTTTGGAAAACGCTCTTTATATAAAATATTCATCACGGCTATCTCGTTATCGACAATTGGTGACCGATTTGGACTTGATAAACTACGGGAACGTGGACGCCGATGCAATGGTGAACGACGGCCACAACTAGAATTATCTATACCCTTTGATGATGTTGGAGTATCGGAACCATTACCATTACCATTCCCACTCACCGATGATGCTGATGAAGATACAACAGCATTCGAGTTTGTAGGAATTGATGTATGACATGGACTACGACAAGCATGTGATTGGCATGGCTGAGATTGTTGATGTTGTATTGTTTTTGGATGATGAGAATGATGTACATGCTGTAGATGAGAATGTGCTGATACTGTTGAATGATCAACTATTGTGTCACCACTTCCTGCTACGCTTCCTCCGCCCGAAAAATGATTTGACAATAAACGTAATTCATCATTTGTTGGTTGATGTGGTAATTGATGTAAACGTTCTTGACTGTTACACTGTGACTAATAGGAGAAGAAAAATAAATAAATCTTAACATTAATATACCTATAGGCTAAAGCTTATTGAATTTTTTTTTCAGGCTTGAAATATTTACCGATAAATTTGAACTGCCCGGCGTAGTTCCATAGCCTGAAGATGGTAAAGACGCAACGGACCAACGGCGACCGTCACCACGACAACTTGTTATACGTTTAATTGGTAAAAATGGAAAATGCAAGATACTAGCTGGTGAATTAATGCGTGGACTATCGATTGGGCTTGCTGATATCGGTGAATGTGATCTAGGTGAAGTGGTGTAATTGTGATGTCCACCGACTAATGATAATCGATGAATTGCAACGGCAGCACTGCGTGATGGTAAACTACCACTGCCGTTGCCACTACCATAGCCACCAATTGAACGTTTTGTTGATGATAATAAGAGCGATGTTGTTGATGGCATCGTTCCCGAGCACCCATGATCTTTCTATGTTTGGAAAGTTTAAATATTGTTGTTAGTAATTGATATTTTCAAATCGGAATTATAAATTAAATAAATGGAAAAAATATATGATAGTAGAACCACCCTTCCAGTTAATATCGGCCAGACAATTGGTCAATTTATGAGAGATCTTAACAGAAAATATATAAAATGGGACCACAGAAAGTGGTCACTTCAGACAGATGGTCAACATAACAATTTCTACATAAATAAGATAAGCATGGCATTGATAATAAAAACAAAAAAAAAAATGGGCGTAAAAAATAATTGATAAGCAAAAATAAAATTTACCATGCTAGCTGATAAAGAAGGCGCTGATTTTCCTAATGTTGAATTACGTACACGCATTAAATTTGATATTTCACTTGTTGTTCCAGAATTTCCACATGTTGAACGCAGTGAATGCGAATGTTGCGTTTGATAAGAAGTTTTTCGTTGTTGCATTGCAGTCGCTGTTGCTGCTGACCCACTATAATCTCTTACCACGGATACAGCCGATGCCGATTTTAATAATCCACCTGAACCACTACTACTCAGAATTGATTCCTTTCGATGATGTGATAATGATGGTGATGTTGTTGCTGAAGTTGAACACTGACATTTACTACCAATATTAGTGTTAATCAGTTGGCTCTGCAATTGAGCTATCGATGGCATCAACGATGATTTTTCTGGTAAATTCGAAATTGGTGATGTTAATTGTTTTTGTTGTTGTTCATTTCCGACGCCCGTATATCCATCAGCATTATCATCAAACATTAGTGCGCGTGCCGTTAACATGGATTGCGGACGAATTCTAATTGCAGATGATGTTGGTTTATTATTGCGATGTGTTATTGATGCTGCTGCTGCTGTTGTTGTTGTTGTTGTTGTTGTTGTGGCTGCTGGTTCAGTGACCGTTGTCGTAACTGTTGATGTCATACTATCACTTTTAGCTTCAGTGCTAGCGTCCACATCAATTTCTTTTAAAGTGTGATGTTGTTGGCTCATTTTTCCTTCACACGAAAATTGTGGGTAAGATGAAAATTGTGTTTTTTATTTAATGGAAAAAGACTAGAATTGCACAATATGAGCAATAGATTCATGCAAAGTATAACGGCATTTCAAAATAATCTTTCATTCCTTCTTTTCTTCCTGCTTTTAGATTTTTTTCAAATCCTTTTTAATTGCTTTTCATTTTTATTATCTACACATATGACGATACACATATTGACTACAGCATGATGACAATGAAAATCTGAAAATTCGTTTTTATTATAGTTACTTATATTATGTTATAAATACAATCTAAAATAAATATAAATAAATATTATTGTATAAAATATAATATGAAACGAAATGTATATATTCTATAGGTACAAACTTTGGTGTATAGATATATATATAAGTTTGGAGGACATTTGTTCTTGTTTTGTAAACAAATCTACAAAACTTACAATAACAATAAATAAAAATAAAAATAAATAATAAACTAACAAAATTGCTAATTTAGATTCAAAGGTAGTTGTCGTTTTATAAATAAGTAGTTAAATTATATATGCCGCAATAAAATATTGTCGCTAACAATTAATCAAAAATTAATAAGAAAAAAAAAATTATTAAAAATTTGCAATAACTGGTTTGATTTATGTCTCTGTATGGTATGATTTAGATATTAAGTATATTCGCTACTGCCTTGGAATTCAAAACATAAGGTAGCCACAGCCTATAGCTCTTTATAATTTACACATTAAAAAAGTAATTATAATAAGTAATACAAAAAAATAAAATAAAATAAATATTATTTCTACAGCTGAAAATGCAACTGTATATTGCTTTATATTACTGCCTTCAAATATAATCACACAGTTTTGCATACCTACAAATAGAGATTGACCAACAAGTCAGCTGAAATTCATTTAATTTTCTTTTTCACTTAAATTAGCTTTTATTTATTTTAATTATATTTTTTTTTTTTATTTGATTTATTTTTTTTTATTTTTTTATATTCTTAATAAAAGTATTTTGTGACACGCACTCTTATTGCACTAAGTAATTAAATTTAGTTTTCGTCGTCTTTTTTATTATTATAAATATATATTTATAAATGTACTAAGTAGGTGGTATTTACTATAAATTTATTATTTCTCTGTTGCTTTTTTTAATCAGCAACAACACATAATATTTGCCTTCACATTCATTCATTCGCTCGCTCTTTTTTATATTTATTTTATTTTTTATTTTTTATTTTTTTTTTGACTTCTTATTATTTTTCTATGCCTAATTATTCGTTGCTGCTATATATTGGATGGTATTAGTACAATATAAAAATAATGAAGCGATGATTAGCGAGCAATGTTTGATGAATCACGACACATATTTACTATAGCTGTCTGTTCACAAAATCAACCAACCACTTATAACAGTACAAACCGACAGCTAAAAATTTGTTTTATTACATTTTTGATGTTTCATAATTCATTAATATTTATTTGTTTTGGATTATTATTTTATTTATTTTATTTTTCTAGAGCTGGTAGGTATTTCGTTTTGATTAAATCTATATGAGATTATTGTCTTGTCGGTTTTTAATTACAATTGTAATTGGATTTTCTAGTTGATGTCGTTTATGCTAAACACAAGTATTTCATATACAAACAACTTTTCAATTATATCAGCTGAAGTAATAACAATACACACACCATTCTGACACTAAACGCGTAGAATTTATTTTATATTAGAAATTTCAATATTAACTTTCCCATCAAATTTATATTAGTTTTAATTAACATTGTTAAAATTTGTCTCCACCTCAATAAAAAAAAAAAAAATTACTAAGTACATTTATTCGATTTCAATTTTCTCCATTTCTTTACTCTTTTTTTTTTATTTTATTTTTGACAGTTTACAGATTTTTGTGTATTTGCCTCTCATTTATACAATTTTAGTTTTTCTCATTTTTATTTTTGAGAACGAACTACTTGGGACACCACTTGATTTTTAAATGGCGCGCTAAACTAAGCATAAAAAAATCTAATTCCGTTTTATTCGGATTGGTTACTTAGATTTTTCAACTTTAATAGGGAGTTTCGGCAAATTACGAAGTGTAGATGTAAACGTAAAAAAAAAACGTATACTTGACATACTCCCGTAAATTATTTACGTAAAATAGTTAGGGCAACAGTAAAACGTATATAAAACTGTATATAACTGTACTTTTGATTGTTATTTTTAAATTGTAATTAAATTTATAAGTTATAAGTACAAAAATGGAGTATTCATGAATGGAATACAATGGATGGATGGATGGATGGCAAGGGGTGAGTCAAAGACTGAGCACGTAGGCCACAGGGGCCCGTTATGCTTTCCCGATAAAAGAGTAATTAACCCTATCGAGTCCAAGAATTCATTGGACTTGTTGGAATCCATCCACCAACACAAGACGTCGGGACCTACGGCTGAAGTTCCAGACCCTTTGAATAGGTGACGTTTTGATAACTCCAGGGTTGATAATTGAACCGCCAAAACTTTGCTGAAGAAATTTGGAAGTAGGGACACGAACAAGCGAAGTGTACCGGCGTTTCTTTCTCTTGGCCACAGAATATTAATGTATGGAAAACAATATGAATATGTATTTGATGATGTATTTTTGTAATATTTGCGATTAAAAAAGTTACTATTTTTTTTTTTAATTTTAACACTTAAAATTAAGTATAAAAGCAAATAAAATGCTAAATATTAATTAATTTTTTATTATGTACTAATTAAAATCGAAATTACCTCAAATTATTAAATTTATCAAATACACTGAAATTTATTTTATTTTGGTTAAATTACAAATTATTTTATATTAAAAATGTAAAATACCAATAAATAAGTTACGTTTACGACGCCGTATAAAAAAACTTTAATAAATGTTCCACACGTCAAAATATTTCCATAGCGTAAATTATTCCGTGAAATGTGACATTTACACGTTAAAATGGGTGCGTTTAATGCATATGTTGCGTTTACGCTTACGGTACGTAATTTGCCCAAACTCCCTAATATCTTACGTGACGTTGCTATATTTATAAATGTCCTTATATTTAGACCGTTTCTCAATTCATAATTTTTATGCATAATTACAAACTAAATCGCCGCCATTTTTAATAAGTAGAAAAATTTAGCGTTGAATTTAGCTTTAATTTAGCAAATAATTATGAATTGAGAAACAGCCTTAGGAAGATTTTAAAGCACTATGGCTGTTTCTCAATTCATAATTATTTGCTAAATTTAGGCTAAATGCAATTTAGTCACGTAAAAAGGTGGCTAAACTTATTTGCATAATTTCCGACTTATTTGTATAATTTCGAGATATTTAG
>JAABKK020014944.1:0-20960 GCA_011634745.2 Catotricha subobsoleta
TGGCTAAAATTTAAAAAATTCGGACGTTAACATTAAAAATAGTCGTTTTAGGTCCAGTTACATCTAAAAATGCTTTTGGAGCTAGAAAATTTTAACCGTTTGGGAAACGAACCACCCTAGTATACATGTTGATAATCGCAATATGTTTCACAAACGAAAATGTTTCACGGGTATTAAGGTCAGATAATGAATGAAAAATTGCGGCTTAGTCAGTTTTCAAAAAAAGCTAGGCTGAAAGCCTAAAATAGAAATATCATGACCTCGAACTATAAGTGGATGCCCATATTTCGTTCTTTCTATCGCACTTTCATAACCAAAAAACTAAGCATGGGTGAAAGGGGGGGTAATATTTTCCAGCTAGCCAAGCGAATTGGATTCAGAATTGATCAATTTAGCGGTAAACAAATTTTCACGCTTCTATGTAAAACTGCACTATTATTGTTCATATTACCCTAACTATATTTCAATATCTTTGCGCTAAATTATTTCTTATTAAATTGATTTTCCCGATTTTTTATTTATTATATTGGTGGTAATAACAAATGTCACCACACTTTCAATATTGATTCTATATGACCTTTTCGCTGTAATAAAATTCTGAAAGTGCATCAGCTCAGCACTATATATGTACTAGCATTATGTAGCAAATATAACGTATGGTGTCGACGTAATGTTGCGCATATTCTTCTTTTTTTTTTATTATCATTATTTTATTTATACTCTTATTGTTTATGGTTGATTGATGTGCAATGTAAATATTTGTGCGTTAGTGACAGTGTCAATAAGAAACTATATGAAAAGAATAAAATCATAAAAAAGGGGCAATGATTATAGGTATAACATTTTCATAAAATGAAGTGTTCATTTATTTGTATTTTTATTTAATTAAAGTTTGAAAAATAAAAGTAATAACTTTATATTGTTAACGTGAAAATCTGTATATAAAATATAATACATTGGATTTGAAAGAAATAACGAAAAAAGTACCCGTATTATCAAAACTAAAAAAAATAAAATAATAATAATAATAAATAAAAGCCTAAAATAAAATATACCTCTGTGTCAATGTGGCACGCACTTTATCTTCCATCCAATTATATTTTTTTCTTATTGTTATTTATATGGTTATAATCATATAATAAATAGTATAAAGAACACACAACCAATATGGCACTTAAAAAAAACTTTTTATTTTTGTTTTTTGGTGCGTTTATATAGATATATATTTTTTAGTGTGTTTTCATAACACATAACACATACACACACGCACATCATTATGGATGGATGAATCGACGCGAGAAAAAAAAAAGTAGAAAAAAAGCAAATTTTATGTACGGGGAGCAATTGAATATATACGATGAGTGTAAATCTCTATGGCTCATTGAGTATTCAAGAGTGGTATCCGTTCCAATGCATTGTTCTTTTCTACTTTATTATGTAGTTATAGGAATCGAAATGACAGTCTTGCTTCACCTCTAAGGGGAAATTACAAGTTATTTCAAATTATAAGATATTATACGGAACAGTAGTGACTCTAACATATATAGTTTAAATAATGTTAGCATTCACGATGGCACACCAAATGAAAATAACAACAACAACAACAACATTTATTTATGTTGTTTTTTTGCGTAAAAAGGATTTTAAATGATTTAAATAGATATCATTTGAAGGTACCTACATACTAGGGCGGATCGATTTTTTCAAAACCGCCGGTACCTTTGTATTCTGATTTGCATTTTGTCTCCTGATTACCGTCATATTTATTTATATGTATATATTTTTGTTAACTTCATGGTTTTTCTTAACCTCATAGCTTTTTTTTAACATCATGGTTTTTTTTTTTAACCACAAGGTTTTTTTTTTTTATTTATCTCATAGTTCTACCACACCCTCATGGGTGTGTTAAGCAACTCAGGGAATGCGATTAAAAAAAAAATTACGGTAATCAGGAGACAGAATGTAACTCAGAAAACAAATGGTACCGGCGATTTTGAAAAAATCGGTCCACTCTATTACACACTGATATTTATATTTCTTTAAAAACTTTTTATATATATATATATGTAATAATGAACCTAGATAAGAAAAGCTACAAACAACTTTAATTTCTACAACATAGTTGAAAACAGCACTTCTATGTAAAACGGATTTAAACCGTTTATTAATAGAGTTGCTACCAAAACTAATGGTTGAGTTTAAGCTTTGCTGAGTGTTTAAGACATTAATTCTTCTAGAATATATAAAAGCAGTAGATTTTAGCTACGTAAGATGCCGCTTTGTACTTATGGTGGCATGTAGAAAATTTTTCGGTAAAAGGATTTATTATGGCTTAGAAAGTTTCAAATCTATCGCAACAGCGAGTGTCTAGCATTCTACAATTTCATGTTTTCAGGGAAATTGCAGGCAAAAAAAAATAAACTAGAGAAAAAAAATGAGTTACCAAAGGATTGCTTAATTTTTTTAAAGTCGACCTTAACCACTATATATATATTTTCGAGAGAACATATCCAAATGGTAAAAGAAAAATCTCTAAAAAAAAACTATATGCTTGACTATTTTTTTAAAATGAATCAAAATCATTTAAACAGTTATGGAGAGCTCCATAGCACGCTTTTGTTTTTCGTCCTTTTCGTCAGTTTAAGATAATGTCTACAATAACAATAATAATAACAATCATATGAATTACAGATTTACTTTTATCATACTGTCACGACCGTGTTATGGAATTTTAACAATCGAGGCACAACTCACGCATATATATGCTATTGTATGGTAGCACCTACGTATCTATGCCATTTAAGGAGCAATATAAATGTATATAGGAGCTAGCAAGATATAAATCAGGATAGAAAAACACAATGAAGTTAAATGAAAAAAATGAATGTCCCAAAGGGAAAAGAAAGCATCTCAAATGCTCGTGTCCCTCATGTTTATATAGATACGTAATGCATTTTAGTTTTCAGAATTGTTTTATTTTATTATTTTCAATTTTGGGCGAGCTAGAAAAAAAAATGTATTAAGGAATATCTATTTATAGTGTAATAGAGATTATAATGTAAGGGATTTTCTTTCTTGTAGAAAACAGATATATTTTCACACGATCGGCATAATTGTATCATATAATGGTTATGCAGTGCTTAATAAATGTTCGCGCTGGGAGTTACTTTGATTTAATTTTTTGTTTTGGTATTTATTTCTTACACAGGTATTATAGGTTCAATGGAACTATAAAAATGTTAATAAATAGGGTCGAATCAAATTAAGCTTATAAAATATTTTCGTATTATTTTTATGTTAATAAATTTTTAGCGGTTTTGTTCTTACAAATATTAATAGATTATTTTTAAATTCCTAAAAAAAATTTATTATGCAAATTAAATGCATAACCTTTTCAACAGGGGCTGGTCGGTATATATATATTTTTTTCCCTCAGTAATTAATTTACACTTATTTGCGACTGCAGTGCGACTTATTTGCGTTATTGTGTTTTTTTTTGCTCTCACATATTTTAAAGATGAAATCGAAATAGGGCCGCGAGTTCATTTTCCATTGAGGCTGGCACCTTCTCAGTCCGCCACTGCTTTTGAACCTGAACCTATAACACCTACGTCCTACATCCCACGCAACCTAATGAAAATGGAGTAGAGATACCAGATTAATCGTGAAATAATACAACAAAATTTCTGCAATTCATGATTAATAATCCCCGCTAACTGCAAATTCAGGAAGTAGAAATTTGCGTGGGATAAAGATGCAAATCTTTCCTTGTTGTTAGTATTTGTTTCCTATATGCCGTATATATTTATTTATGTACTTCTAGGTTTTTAGTGGGTGGGTAATAATAATAATAATAATTTTTTTTTTTTCACCACATTTGATATCGTTTCCATATACTAATATATATCTAGTCGATGTCTATTGGATAAGTACTTGAGAAGCCAGGGGTAAACAACATATATATAAATTTTAATTATTTATTGACCGCGGTATTTTCATATAATTAATATTAATTGTTGAGATATCGGTCACTACTTTAAACGAACGTATTTATAGGAATATCGGAACGCAATTCCGGTAACATGGAAATAAAAAATATTCCCTAAAATTAAAAGAAACGCTTTCGAAGCGATACGTTTCATCATCAGGTTTGTTCAACACTAAAACATCAAAATATATTGAAACAAAGTATGGATCACATGCATTAAAAAAAAACATAAATATAAATTACTCAGACATATTACAACGAAGAAACAAAAATAAGACATTAATATAAAGTAGAGACTTTGTTTACAGTTAAAACCTTGTATAATGGTGAATGAGGGATATTACCCTCATCTTTGTTCTTCGCAAAATCCTTAAACATATGAATGAAAGAGCTTTCGTACGCATCCAAATAATTAGATTTAGATAAATTCTTTAACAATTTAAATATGGAAAAATTATGTGTTTGTCTTCTAACATGTGGGCGGCAGGATATTTTTATATATACTTCATAGATAATAAATATTACATAAATTTAATAATATATATTTAAAAAAAATTAAGCAATAGTATAAATAAAACATAAAAATTGTTACCTGGGTAATACATAAAAATACTTTTATTTCAATTAAATGGTTGTTATGTCTATTTTTGCTTCTCTGTTAAGGGTTAAATTGTAATTATAACAGCAAACAATATAAAACTAAACAATAAGTAACAAAACTTCAATTTTATTTGTAAACATTTACTCATACAAACATAAACAAATCTCTTAAACACTTATTTTCCTTTTAATAACAAAATAAGTTCATCGTAACATATAAACAGAAATAGATATAGCAGAATGAAGCACATTCAATTATTATATAAATACTTACCAGCTCAGCTACCTAAAATGAGTAAATAGACTTTTATTATACTATTTGAAATAATAATACATGGAAGTATTTAGCGAGAGATGTAATTTGTTGTAACAGAAGATAAGAGGCGATTATCGAAAAAAGTAAATGCGCTGTGGTGTGTAGGATTTATATTTTACAACATACAACCTCAAGTTAGGGATTCATTTTCTATTTTTTTTTTTTTTTTTTCATTTAACGTAAATATAACGACATAATGTAAAAGTTAGGGAGAAATGTTAATTTAGGTTAAAAAGCTTGAGTATTGTTAATTGAAATAAACAGCTGTTCAATTAAAGCTTTCAGTTCTTAGTAGTTGGAAAATAAACTAGAAAATTTGTGAAAAATATATTATTTTGGTTTTTAATTTCAAGTGGGCAAAGGCCTGGATGTTTATAAAATGGTCCAAAAAACCGGGAATTTTAAAATTTTTTTGCTCTTGCGTATTTTTTTGGTGGAAAAATAATGGTTCCCTTGAAAACATCTGGAAATTGCACAGTCATATAATCCTGAGATGCTTTATACTCTGTTCCATATAAATTGAATAATGGTTTTATAAGCTTCATACTAAAGAAAATTACATGTATTTATATTTTGCACAATTTATACTATTTTAAATAATAAAGATATTTTCAAATTTAAACGACAAATCTAAAAAGTAAATAAATTACAACTTGTTAAAGTGGACCGATTCATCTAGAATTCTTCAATTGACTACAAAAGTCAAACAGCTCGTGGCTCACTTTTTCATTGTTCTAATGTCAGGTCCAAAAAAATTATTTGGACTGACATTTCATTTACATGCATTTAAATAGGAAATTTTGTATGCGGTTTCAGCGCGCCGCCTCACTTTTGTAGTCAATTATGAATTGTTTTTTTAACCATTTTTATTTTATTTTTTTGGTTTACAGTTCTAATAATTGTAAATGCACTACAACAGCAATAATGTTGTATTTGAGATTATAAAATTTTATTTTTAGAAAGGGTTTATTTTATCTCAATTACATTTAAGAGCAACATATAACAATCACAAGATTGGTATAGGTATCAGGCCCTCCGACAGGGGGGGGGTCAGCCAGGCCATATAGCCCCGGCCACTTTTTTCCGATCGGCCTCGAATTTTTGGCATTATCTTATTTGACTTTTTTTCAATTTAAAATTTTGCATGCAAATGTTTGTTTTGCGTATTTTGCGCAAAACGTCAAAAAAATCTCTCGTTTTCTATAGATCGATTATATGAAAACTTTTTCTACTACGAACGCAGTCAGCGCTTATTGCAATTTCACAACTATTTGTATGGGGAAGAGAAGTTTTAAATTAAATTATAAAATTCTTGAACTTGGACTTGCTGATTTATTCCCTAACATCGTTACTGCATTGAAGATTTTTTTAAGTATACCTGCTTCAGTAGCTTCAGGAGAACGTTCCTTTATCGTACTCAATCGAGTCAAGAATTTCAATCGCTCAACAATGGGCCAAGATCGTTTAAATGGTATGAATAGGTATGCTAATATGAACTGTGACATAGCACAAAATTTGAATTTCTCAGCAATAATTAGCGAATTTTCGCAGAAGTAAGTCCGAAAAAAACTTGTTTAATTAATAAGCTAATCAGATTTTTGTAATATGTAGTTATTGTTTGTTTCAATTGTTTCTTATTGTTTGTGCATGCTATAAAAGCATCAAAAGTCAAAATATTGCAAACTCACTTAAAATATAAAATTATTTCCTCATTAAAGAAATACATATTATATTAAAACTGTTTAAAAACGTAAAAAAATTTAAAAATAAAAGGATTTGAAAAAATAGGCGGCCTCGCGTCGCAAAATTAGATTTGGCCTTGGCCTCTCTCATCCTGTCGGAGGGCCTGATAGGTATAGAGTATAAACAACGATTGTCACGAGTACTATTCAGTTGATCAATTCCCAGTTGAACATGATTTTGTCCCAGTTGATCAAAGTATCAGTTGATCAATTCTCAGTTGATCAATTCTCAGTTGATCATTTTCCCACTTGAACATTTCTCAGTTGAACATTTTCCCAGTTGATCAATTATTAGTTGAACATTTCTCAGTTGATCAATTCCCAGTTGATCATTTTTTTTTTGTTCCAAAGAAAGATATGCGTTGTATAAACGCATAATGTTACTCTGAGGTGGCCAAGATCGTTTAATAAGCAAATGAAATGATTCTGTAATTTTTTTAAAAAGACATAATATTACATTGAGGTAACAAAGATCATTTAATAAGCAAATCTTTCCTTTAATTTTTTGAAAAAGGCATAATGTTACTCTGAGTAGGCAAAGATCGTTTAATAAGCAAATGGCTCTGTAATTTTTTGAAAAAGGCATAATGTTACTCTGAGGTAGCAAAGATCGTTTAATGGAATTGATCAACTGAGACTTGACCAACTGGTACTTTGATCAAATGGGAAATGTTCAACTCGGAAACGTTCAAGTTTGATACTGATCAATTGGGACTTTGATCAACTAGGAATTGATCAATTGGAACTTTGATCAACTGGGAAATGTTCAACTGGGAAGTGAACAAGTGGAATATTGATCAATTGGGACTTTGATGAACTGGGCTTTTTTTTGTGACCAAGTGGGAAATGTTCAACTGGGAATTGATCAATTGAAATGCACCGATTGTCACATCGATATGAGATTGAATGTAATGCAGAATGCTTTGAATAATATTCATGAATACACCATATAAATGCTATAAATAAATATATATAATATATATATTTTAGCTTTGGGTTGCTTTTTCTTAGAAACATTCATTGTAAAGTGCGAATTTTACAAAATTAAAAAAAAAAAATAGCTGCCAATGGGATTGGTACACGGGCAAATTTTCCTTAATTTCCAAAAGTGCACAAAAAAAATCACGAAACCAATACTTACGTAACTTCTGACTATAAAATATTTTAATTTTTTATTAGTTATACTTATGTATATTTTATAAAATGCTGCATCACTTTTCGATTTAGAGTAAAATTATATAATAATATATATATAATTTATTATACAAATATTGTTCTACTAGCAATATCGCTATTTTCTGTCAGACATTGCAAAATAATGTTTAATTTTATATTTTATCCATTTAGTGTTAAATTATGCATTAATTAAAACGTCCAATTATTGAAAACATATTTTTCTTTCATTTCATAACTATCTCATATTATGAAAACAACGCATCTACACTATTTATCCCAAAATATGTGAAATAGTGATGATGAAATTTACATGTAAATCATTTTTTTATATGAAACTGTCATATATTGCCACCCCCTGGCTAGACCATGGACCATTTTCTGCTGATTCTTTGGTGCTTCACTAAGATAAGATTATATTGTATGATAATTTCATACGTTTTACAAATTCTACGAAATTATATTGCTGTATTCAAATTCAAAAAATTAAACGGTTGTTTAATTTATATGGAACAGGGTATAGTAGAATATATTTCTGTTTTCTGTGTATCTTCAATGATATGCCAAATAATTGATTATTTACTAAACAGTTTATAAAAAATTGTAAATAGTGCTCTGAACATATTGAAGTTATAATGTGTGGGGATTGTGTGAATCATCGTCTAAAATGGGATTAAGTGGAAGAAAAATAGCTTTTTCAAGTATTTTAGATTATATTAAATTTTAATAGGTAGGTTATGTTACAAATAAATGTAACGTAGCGATGCTGATATATATCATAAAATTATTTTGAACCCAAAATGAAGCAGTGCACTAATATACCTGCAACCTACCTACTTTTCAATGTATGAATAATATTTTTCTATAATTTTTCAAGTGAGTGCGGACAGATAACAACATATGTATATTCACTTGCTTATTCCATTACCAAATAACTAGAGTTGTCTCCAAAATTCAAGAATACTTACATGAGAGTGAGCGAAATAAAACATATAAAATCTTAAAGTGCGATATTTTTAAGACATCTCTATGCTGATTTTAAATTTGTTTGAGGAATGTATTTTAAATTTTATAAAAGAAAATGGAAAAGTTAAATTCTTCAGTTTAAATCTACCGGTCGGCGCTAGTACATTCTCGAATATTAATGATACAGTAGACTCGCGTTAACGTGAACCTCGATAAGACGAATTCTTGGTACCCTGCATTTTTTTTATTTTCGTCTAAATTTGATCAAAATTTGATAACATGAACATCTAGATTTTGTTAATATTGGACTTTTTCTTTTTTCTTAATAAATATAAATAATAAATACGTCAAACATAATGTAACAATAAACAAAATAGTGTTTCTTAATTTATTTTTAAACATCTCACGTTAACGTGAAACTTTCGATTACATGAACAATGCCCGAATTTATAGGCTTCGCGTTAACGTGGAGTCCACTGTACTATGTATTGTATATATTTTAAAGATAGGGATTCAAAAATAATCTGTCCGAATGCACAACCAGACACAATATACATTTTCCACTTCTATTTTATGAATACTGTCATGTAACTAAGTACTAAAGTGAAATGTACGTTTAAATTAATTTTCAGTCACACAGTCATCTCTCTTGTATTTAATGAATAATTAATGATATTGTCAAATTACTTTTATGTATATAGACTAAGTATACACTATAGTATCATATACTTGTAACGTTAGGTATACTCACTGTGTACTTAACAAGGAAAATAAACAAATATGTATATAGAAGAAGAAAAAATCACATTAAAACGAACGAACGCGTTCATTGTTGTAAAACGTAAAACATAACTGGTGAAATCGTTTTAATTAACATAAATAAATAAAGAAAAACAATTAATTAGATAACATATATAATCATTTTTTTTTTTTTATTTTGTTAATCTTTTGCTGAATTGCTTTATTTCGAATTTAATACACACGAAATTGATCAATTGTTGTTGTTCATACTTATTAGTTATGAATTATGTACATATAGGTGGGCATTTAATATAAATATATTGATGATGATAACAGTTTTCTAAATAATCTGTTACAAATACTCTTACATTTGTATACAATTGAATACGTCAGTATGTACTTATAACGATTTAAGTCTGTACTTGAAATTTTGGAAAATTTTCAACACAGCACTTATTTTTAAGCAATTTACTAGTTGGAGAAGCAATTAAGAATTTTACCCATAAAATGTAGTCAATTTAAAATACTCTAAATTTAGCATCAATATTATTACGATTTATGAAGAGGGTTGTTATTATTAGTTAGTTATTATTTCATTCCTTGTAAGTATATTATATAACATTTTATTATACATATTTGTGTACAAACAAAATCTAAATTTAATTTTAGAATCATGAATATTTTTTCGGGTGAGATTATGGAAAAAAAAATGATTTAGTTAGTTTGTAAAATTCTTGAACGTAAACGTAAACGTAAAAATCTATTTTTGAATATTACGCTGTTATTATTGTTTTAAGATTTATAAAAATTTAAGCTTTTGTTTTTTAAATTATTGAATTTTGCGTCTGTGATGTAATGATCATGCGGGACAACATATTTGTTGTAGAATTATTGCTAATTAATATTTTATGATTTGTTTATAGGTACATTTCAAATTTCACACGGCCCTGGGCTCGGTTTCACAAAACTTACAATTTGTGTTTTACAACAAAAAAAAGTTGTGCATACAATTTTTTGTTTCACAAAACTTTACAATTCTAATTTATTTACAATTTTGGAGAAGAAAATTCTGATTCACAAAATTTGTGTGAAGATTTACAATTACAATTAAAATATACATTTTTCATAGAAGTACCAGCGTAGTACAGAAATAATTGAAATTTGTGTGAAGTTGTTGCCTGAATATGTGTAATAATTATGCACACTGACTTAAATTTATAACTTTAAATAACTTCTATTTCAATAAGTATAAATAACTAAATTATTTCTTATCAATTCTTTTAATAATATTTTTTTAGGCATAGAAAATAAAAAAATAATTATATAAACGTAGTTAGTAGGATATATGCAGCCGTATATGAATATTGTTCTTAAGCATGTTTTCGTACCTGATTGATTCCATCTTTATTGCAATTTAAAGTGTTAATGGTTTATGTTGAAATAAACCGTTTGGATATTATAATCTAAAATAATTTAATTATTACCTAATATTAATTAAATCAACATTTGTACAATTCTAAATGAAAAATCTCTAATAGAATAATGTAAAGAGAGTCAATAGCAAGCACATAACATTGACACCACTTTCAAAAACTGACTAGCTCTTCTGCCCATATATAAATGCGTTGTGGCGCGATAGTAATCTATTACATATATGTATAGTAACACATCTATTCATCGTTCATGCTGTTATATTTTCAATCAGTTACAAATTTTATATTCATACAGTGTAAAATATAGATCCAAATCCTACTCAATGCGAATTCAAATGGCATCACATTTTCCACCACACCAAGTTTATTTACTTGCACCATTTATTTTTGTGTGTTTGAAATTGAATCAATTTAAAATGTTCGATAGTTACTATAACGCAGTTATATTTTGAACAAACCTAATATGTTAAATCTATAGCATGATTTGTATAAAATAATTTATAGGTAAGGTTAAAATTGTTTTTGAATAGAGAAAACGAACCCAATTATAATATTATTGAACTGAATTGAGTCGAATTGAATTGAATTGAAAAGAATTGAATAGAATATACTTGATTTAAATATCAACATATAAATTATAAAACAAACATTTGATGCCACATTAGATGTGTATATATGACGGCGATATGATAAATGACGACAATAATAAGGTTTGAGGTTACGATTTGTACCTATTCCTTTTGTAGGTAGAGAGTAAATAACTAATATACAGCGCGATGCATATAAATGATTACACCGAAACTCACATAAAGGTTGCAATTATTAATTTTTTTGTTTTTTTTTTCTTTTTGTTTGAAATGCGAACTTATATTGGTATCATTTTATTGGTTATTTGGATTGAAATGTATATAAAGATGTGAATTTAGGTGTACATATAAAGGTAATTTTATAATATCCGTGTCGGTTTAGATGTTCTACATTTTTAATTTTTTTTGTTTCACTTATCGCATATTCATACATTATTATATAGTTTTTAAAATTTTGCTGTCATAAAAAAGGAAAAAACAAATAACATTAAATGTTTAAATACTTAAATGTTAAAATCAGAGCAACGAAAATAAGCTATCAAGCTATCATCGATATGCCTCAATAAATTTAACTAATCCTCACCGCACGCTCATACCCAATCGACAATTTGCTGTATGTGTTTCCAATCCATTCAATATAACATTAAATGTATACATTACATTTATATAATTATCGACAGTAATATAAATGAAGAGATTTATTTTGTTGGTGTAATATTATAATATTGTAAAACAATTTGTTATACATATTCCTTTTATACAATATGTGGTGTTCTGCGATATTGTCAAGTATAATTTAAAAAAAAAAAAAATACTATCGCAGCAATAATGTGTTGGTTGGTATTTTGGCTACGGTATAATGTGTGTATACTATCGTAAATAAATACACCAAAATCAATGTCAATTTCAATTATATTAGTTGCCGTTTCGATATCCATTCACATATAAGCTAAATATATATTATGTTAGGTGAACATATAACATACAATAATAATCGTTGTTTACATCACATCCGTATTTCGATTTGTCATAATATACGATTCATGCAAGCAGTAAATGTGAATCGGATAGGGTTTAACATAATACATAAATATTATGTAGATTCCCGGGATCCTTCTAATCTACATTGCATCACCAATAGGTACTTATACATACCTGTCATATAATTTATTTTACATATATATAGATAGATAGCACTTTGCTTTGTTAACAATCTATTTAGTGCACATACCGCACATAATACTAATAATTACTATAGTGATTATGTTTACAAGTGTTTTGTATTTGGAGTTAACACCAATAAGTATATAATTTATTAATACAGAGATTGAATGAAAATAACGCCTCCTTGTTATCAGATATATGTTTGATTATAAATTAATGAATAATATAATGAGTATCTGTTACAATTTATGTACATATTATATATACAGAAAATATAGATAAGTATGTATTAAGCATTGTTAGATTTGTTAATTATTTTCAGAAACAAATAATATATGCGACACATATAGGTGGGTAGGTAGGTAGATATACTTCGAAAATATTCTTTAATAAACCCTTAGATTTTGTTATCTTGTAATTTCAGTTAAATTATATATATATATATTATCCCTACAAATATTTGAAATATAATTTATTTGTTTGGATTCTCCTTTTTTTTTATTTGGAAATACTATTTAATTTCAGAATTCTATATTAATACCTACGTCTAAGTATTAGTTTTTTTTTTTTTTTTTTTAATTTAAATTCAATTTAACAATTTTTCCATTTATGTTACAGACAACAAATTGCAATTATGGCAATAATAGCATTAATGGTGGAGTCCGTTCATCGACAATATCAAATTCCACATCTTTATTGAATCTATCCAAAGAGGAAAATAAACAAATACACGATGATGATGAAGAAACCGAAGAAGTAACAATTCCTGTTTCACCGACGGCATCTACATTAAAATTACTATCAGAACCATTAACAGATATATCCGTCGGTGGTGGTGCTCATAATAGCAATAGTAATTCTGAATTTTGGAGTGTTGCACGTTTATCATTAGATCGTAAAATAGGAAAAACACCAACACCACCCTCATCTTCCATAGTTCCAATAAGTAATAATGATCCTTTGTCGAGTCGTATTGGTACATTTTATCGACATCATCATCATAACCATCATGATATTAGTAAACATTTTCATCATTTATTAAATAGACATCATTTTATGCAACATAGTAGCAGCGTTAGTGGTGCTGATAATACGAATAGTGGAAATAATGCCGGAGTCACATCAATTGGTTCTGTGACCACTATACACCAACAACGGTGAATTGAATTTGGTTTGAGGATATAATATATATTTTTTTTTACATACTCTACCTACCGTTGATTTGTGTAATTCCATTTATTTGTATATATTGTTGAGGTGTACCATATTATAGCCATAACAAAAATGTTGATTAACCGAAATATGAACTAATTATATTTTGTACGGAAAAGATAACATAAAATGAAATATTTGAATTTTAAATTTTTAAGTACTTATATAAGTTTTAAATAATTCTTTTTTTTTTTACAAAAAAGAAATATTGAGTATAGCATAAGTCGTGTGACTCATTTTCTTTAAAAACCATTATCAACATAATTTCATGTAAGTATTTATACATAAATAAAATGGAAATTTACAATAAAATTAATGTAGGGCCGTAGTGGCATAAATATCATCATCTGATACATAAAAATAATATGATTCTTTTTTCTAATCAATTTTCACTTTAAATAAATCACAAATAAAATTAAAATTCCTTTTAATAACTGTGACATTAATGACATGTTAATCTTATTACAAATTTAAATGGAATAAAAATGAGTATAAATTGTATTTTGTAAAAAAAAAATAAAAAAAAAAAATGTTTATGCAAAACACAAAGACTAATTATAAAAAAGACTGTCCGATTATTTCTTTATGTTATTTTTATTTCTGTAGTGTCATAGAAGTTTTTTCTTTATATACTTATATATTTTATATAATAAGTATATATATAATTAAATAAACAAAGAAATTTATTTACTTTCTGGCAAATTATTATCACTATAAGCAATGTTTAATGCTCATAAATTATTGGGGCTCGTTCATAAAAGACGTCCGACCTCTAGGAGAAGACGCCCGTCTTCTGAAATGTGCCCAAAATGGATTAAAATCTCACATGGGATGGGACATAGCGGACATCTTTTATGAACGAGCATTTGGTTCTTCTCATACCAGAAAAATTGCAATCAATTAAAAGTAAATGATTTATTCTATAGTCGCTTTTCATGTTTCTCTTTCTAATGCCAATATTTCATACAATTCATTCAGAGTAATGGATGGTCTTAATCAATTTTGAATTAATTATAAACCAAAAACTATTACAAAATGCACAAATTTTATAAGAATAGAAAAATAAATGATTAAATAAATAAATAAATAAAATGCACATTCAACATAATGTTACAGATACTGTTTAATTTTCAATTATAATAACTACCGCAAAACTTTGAATAAATTTTTCTTTCTGGCCAATTCTAGGATGGTGTAATTTAAAAAATTACTGAAAATTATTTTGTACATACCTATATTGTGCTTTGGCAAGAAAGCTGATTTTTACAAAATAGAAAACAAAAAATTTAAAACTGCATGGATAAATCAGATAGATTAAATCTGTTTATTACAAGGTACAGAAAATTAAAGAAAAAATATATTAATCAATTTTTCAGAGTAAATACTTGCCGTAATTCAAATTTTGGTGGTGTTAATTTTTGCAGGATGGTAAAGATTTCTTACAAGAAATCAGAAAATTCGATCAATATGTTTTGAATTCTGGGAAAATGGCTAATTATATATTAATAAAAATAAACCAGTAATGGTAATTTCTAAACTGAAATTTACCAATAAATAAATAAACAAAAAAAAAAAAAAACAAGAAATTAATTATTAGCCAAAATAGTCGTATAAGAAATTTACAATTGATGATATAAAAAACTAGAATATCAAACTTACTCTTACTTACAAATTTATGTTGCACTCTTTCTGAACTAAAAGCACTCTACAACTGAGGTCGTAATGACAATTTAAATAATTTAAAAATTAGAATTAAAAAAATATCACGGATGCATTCAATCCGATATTAAGAAAAGATTTTCCATATATACAATTATTTAGGGTGGTTTAAAAAAAAAAGAAAATTGAAATATCTAAAGGCTTGGTGCTTAAAAGATAGTACTAGTCCTCAAAGTTATCTATGCAGAATATGAACTGGATTGAACAACGGGAAGTCGAGGCTAAAGAACGATTTATCTCAAAATTTTGATATATGTATTCTACAAGTAACGTTACTGTTTTTTTTTTTTTATATATGATAACTTTATTACAAAAGTCAAAATATTTTTAGAAGAAAATTTGGTGCCTGTGGGGCGATTCGTTTAGAAAATATGATCTTTCAAAGTTCAAAATTTTCAATTAATTTTCAATAACACTCAAAAATAACCGGTATTTTGATAATATTTCTTTTCCAAATAGACTAATTCTATTTAGCTTTCTAACAGTTCAAAGATGAGCTTATTTGGTCCAGAATTACGATAGTTTTGCTCGTTTTACTGAGAGCATGTTTTCGCATTTTGAAAAGCTTTCATATAAAAATTGAAAAACTATTTTACTACTTCACTTTTTAACTAAAAAAGGCACCAAATTTTCCCTGTAATTTTACTGACACCTTAGACAACTTCAAACTCTAAAATGGTTTTGATTTTTGTAATAAAGTTATCATATTTAAAAAACAAACAGTAACACTACACATATATCAAAATTTTGAGATAAATTGTTCTTTGCACTATAGCCTCCACTTCCGGTTCTTCAATCGAGCTCATTATATTGCATAGATATAACTTTGAGAACTAGTGTACGAACTTTTAAGCAAGAAGCCCGACCATGTTAAAAGTTTTGGATCACCCTAATACATATATAATTATATTTTCAATTTAGAGAAAAAAAAAAACAAAATAAAAATAATAAGTAAATAAATAAAATGAAATAATTTATTCGTAATGATAGGGTTATATTTTTTATTTCTTACTATTAAATTACTACATATTATACAATTATATTAAGAATTTCACTTATCGATGACGGTTTACTTGCTTACATTTTTTTTTAATTCCTACAGTTTTTCATTGAATTATTACTGCAGATAAGGCTTAACCGTTCTGGTCCTGATCTTAAACTATAATTCACAATCAGTTGATGTTTCAATATTTTAATAATTCATTTACATTTTAAAAAAATCAATATCTATATTTGCAACAGAATATATCGAAATCTGTAAGCCTGTGCGAGTAGAATACAAATACATTTATTGTACTTAGATCATATTGTATAAGTTTTTTTTTATTTTTAATTCGTTCGATTATTATATGAACGTATAACATATTATATTTATAAGATAAAAATATAGATTGCTTTTTGATTCTAAATTTAATTGTCTGATAAGGAATAAAATGATAGAAGAGAAACGAAAATAGTAGAAAAAATCTATAAAATTGGCATAAAATAAAAAGTAAATAAAAAGATAATATTTGGGAATGATTGCCATCAAATTGGTTATCAATATATGCCATTAAATGATAGCTTTTAAGCACTTAATTACTACTAAAATTATAAATATTATATAGAAGCATTTTCTCTAATACTTTTAAAAAGATGCACTTGGTTATTATTATCGTTTAGAAATGTCATACATCAAATATAGTTTTTCGAGTCAATTTATAAACCCGTAATACTTATTGCTGGTGCTAATTTTACTTTTAAAATTTTTGCAGCACCATATCACCATTTAAATTTTTGATTTAATTGCGCTTTAGCAACAAGCTAATAATTTAAAATATTAAAAATTCTTGATTCGATTTACGTCACGAGCACTAAAGAAATAAATAAATTATAATAATTCAATTTAAATAATATTTAGTACATAAACATATTTTGAATTGTAGCAATATTAATTAATGTAGAATAAATATATAGCACATCACATTTATATAACAATTTGATTACTTATATTAATTAAAGTATAAATAAAATTACCAACTCAATAAAATCTATTCCATTAAAAAATTTAATAATATGCAATAAATGATATTTTCAACTGAATATATAAATAAGAAATACAATTTTCGTTTTATTTACATAATTATTTTTGTTGTTGTTTTTTATTTTTTTTTTTTATTCAATTGAAGCATCTCAATCGATAACAAATAGCGTTAAAATAACGTTTCTAAATTGACATGCATTTACTGAAAGTTGAAAAAAATGAAACGTTGTAGTTGTAGTTTGTTGGGACTTCCTAATTAAGTATGGAGATGTTTGCTGGTACTTAGTGAAAGAAACTAGTGATGGGACAGACATCCTGCACACCGAACTGTTCGGTCCGGTCCGGTTCGGCAGAGTTCGGTCCGGTCATTTTTACTTGCAGGTCCGGTTCGGTGGAGTTTGGTCTGGCCGGACTTACTAAAATCCAATCGGACATTTCAAACCGAACTATTTAAGTATTGTTGAAGATATTAAGCAAAAAAAAATCTGAAATTTTCAGTGGAAATGATGCATCTCGAGGAATTAAAGACGTGTTTTTGATTTGCAAATGTTTACAATATCTTTGCTTGCAATATTTGTTGAAAGCTGAACTATTGCTGTGCAACAATTTAATTTCAGAGAAATTTGTGTTTTTTAATTTTTTTAAAGTTTCGGTTCAGCCGGACTTTAAACGCGATAGTTCGGTTCGGCGTCCGGTTCGGTCGGACTTTGAACAGCGTGGTCCGGTTGGGTGTTCGGTCCGGCCGGACTCAAGAAAATACGGTCCGTTCCATCACTAAAAGAAACTGCGTGAGATAATTAATTTAATATATATGTCGTATTTATTAGTAGAATTCAAAAATAAAATCAAATTTTTATCCGTATCAACATATTCCTAGGCTTCTAAGAGCATACTCGCATTCACCGGTCTGGTAAATACTCCTTCAGCCTACTGACAATAATAAGTCGAGTTGTATGAAATTTATTTAATTAGCTTCGGTTTAATTATTATAAAAACCATAATACATACAGAGAATTTCGTAGTAATATAGTTAAGTTATAGTGCAAAAGGTTTTTGGTAATATTAGTACCGTTAAAACATATATATGTTCATTGGTTAAAATCGAGTTTTGTCATAAATAGAATCTAGTTTATTGTGCAAATGATTTTTTAGGCCAAAAAGAAACAAATCCAGAATTGAATAGATTCTCTTGCCATTGTTTAAAAATTATTATCTAAATTGTGTAATAATTAAATATGAACATGTGTTTTCTATAATTTAAGTGCAACACAATCACTCCAGAGGATTAAAAGCAGCCGCACACTTATATTTATATATTTATGTAGAGTTTCTCTATCCCCATTTATATATGAAGGAAACAAAACAATGCAGTTTTCTATAGACATTGTACCGAATAATTTATTCAATTATATGAATGAGTAAATATGTGCTAAGTAAAAAACAAATTGTAAAATATGCATCCGTGAAAATCGGAACCAACCAACAACAACAACAATAAAAAAAAAAGGCTAAATCTCGTAACAAGTGTATCAAATCAATTATATGTTACGCTATGTATATATATATAAAAAAAAAAAACGTTATTTTTCCATGTTTAGGGTTAATGCAGTTAAGGATAAATAGGTTGGTATTTAAGCGTTAGGGAAACAACATATAGCACAGTCCTATCTTGAGTGTTAACATTTTTTTAACAATTAAATCGAAAATGTTGCGATGGTATTTTATTAATCGTAAGTAGTTATCGGAAATTGGAAGATAAAAAATATTTTACATACATTTTATTTGTTTCTAATTTTTTTTCGATCGCAAATAATTAGAACAGATTATCAGACTTAACACTTATCTACTATCAAAAAAAAATTAACGAATCCACTGTGATCGATCAAATTGATCCAGCAAAAACACCCATTTTCAAATTCAATTTACTTTCGAAGACGAACAATTCCCCCATAAACCATATCCCCTTCCAAACCTTCCAATGCATTAAATAAAAATAAAAAATATTGTAAAATTGAGATGATATTCTGAATGGTACATACCAGGGAGGCGAACCGGATTCTGGTTGGACTCGTAAATTCCTATCTCTGTGTGTATTTACATGTCTGTTTTCAAAAAATTGTTTTTATAAGTTTTTAAGTAGGTCTATATTACCTATCTGTTAAGGGTTTATTCATCCCTAAAAAGGAACTACTTTGTACAAAGTAACAACAAAATCTAGTTTGTCCCGATTAAAATTTGAAGTAAAGAAAGTAAAATCAAAGTAGATACCTACTTAAGTAAAACCAAATACTTTGTACAAAGTTAAAATATTTTGGGTGTAAGCAACATTTAATCTGAAATTTGGTTTCTCTATTAATTAAAAATAAGACTAAGTACTTACTACTATTTATTATTTGAACATTTCAGTTACTACGGTAACTTGAATTTAAACCACCGGTGGAGTCTCACACAAGCACGTCTTGATTTTTGCAACGTTCTTTTACATTCCAAATAGCATTTGCTTACAATATTTGGACCACTCTAATATTGCTTGAAAATCATTTCATTTCTACTGTATAAAACCTATTTTATTTACAGTAACTGCTGTTCAAATGATCACAATATTCAAATTCATACGTGTGATGATAATTCATGAGTAAATACGAGTGCACGACTTTTTCTGATGTACCAGTAGATTTTATTTGACTACCATTCTCCCTTTTTATAATCTGTTTTTATTGATTCAATACTATAATCGAAGGTATTATGAAATATAAATTAACAAAATGAAGTGTATCAAATTAACCCTACCAATAATAATTTACGTCTAACAACAACAAACATCTGTAATGGAAAAATGGATTTTATTTATTTTTATTCCATTTGAATAGAACTATTGTAATTTCAGATATGTAATAGTAAAATATTTTATTTAACCACAACACAAGGTTAAGCGCTCAAATTAACAATACTTCTCTATTTATATTTATGAATTGGATTTATTTATATGTACTACGGCGCATTGAAACTGCGCATCAAAGTGTCGTGTAATTATATTTAAAAAATTTCTAATGATTATAATCCTATATAAAATAATATTTATAATATTTACAGTATGGCCGACGAGTCGTGATCGTGAATCACGAAATTCGTTTTCTTCTGCGCATCGTATCCATACATGCACAATGGGGGGAGGGGGGGGGGTGTTACCCCCCCTGAGATTTGAAAAAAATCTTACCATCTGTCGATTTTGGCGAAAAATAGTATCTTTTTCGAGGTTTTGAACAGAAAATAGTATGTTTTTTCAGGTTTTGAAT
>JAABKK020014955.1:4773-15035 GCA_011634745.2 Catotricha subobsoleta
AAAAAATAAAAAAAATTGTGATGGCTTCTTTATATGAAAATTTCATTACTAGAGTAGAACGTCGCAAAATAATCAACTTTGGGCTATCAATGTAATAAATAAAATAGATCTAATACGGTGATTGATTAGTAGAAGTAAAACAATTATTATAGAAGTAGTAATTCCACGGATATCTATTGTATTTAGAACAAAGAAGCGAAGCTTTACCACTTTTCATGGTTCAGTACTCAAATTAAAAAAAAATCCAGACGATTATTGGATTCTTAAAATGAGAATTATCGGTTCGGTTCCATAGGTTAAAAAAAATGAGGGATTTGATTCAATTTGTCTACTTACTTTATTGCTATCACAATTTTATTCTTATTCATTATTTTATTCTATTTTGGAACTTTTTCTATGTGATTTCATTATTTCATATTTTCTTTTTTTTTTTTTTTTTTTTTATTAAACTAATGAGGTTCAGTGTAAACTGCGAATATAAACTTTGTAATTATAATTATAGAGAAAAGTTCTTTTAATAAATGGGGTTTAAGTTAATGCCTGTAAGGTTTTTAAAGATGATAATGAAAGCACGTTAAAAAAAAAACAAATAAACATGCAAAAAAGAAAAAAAAAAAAAAGAACTGTTATAGACAGAGTATATGAACATAATAATACGGTTCGTCATAACCAGCACATTATATAGATATGTCTACTAAGTGTAGTGGATAGGCAGGCATACGATTTTATTTATTTATTTTAATTTAATTTTTTTTTAAATGAATAGATAAAAATGTATTTACACAAATGGCATTCATAATGATTAAATAAATAATAAAATATATTTATTTATAAACGAAAATACCAAATAAATGCAAAAGGCGAAATGAAATTTAAATAACATTTTATTTAGTTCAATATATGTAGAATATTCTTGCAAGGTATTTAATAACACCTATTAATAAATCAAGTATGTAAGTATTAAGTCAGTATAGAGGTACCTCATATTCAATATTTTTTTTTTTTATTATTATTATTTTAAGTAAAATGTTCTTGAAGAACAAACTATTATAACAATTTTATTAATATTATGTTTTTAGAATTTGTTCATCATTCAAATTGAAAACATAAAAATAATTAAGTTTATAAGAGTTCACAGTACATATTTATTATTTATTAAATATTATGGTTGACAAACAGTAAATTATAATAAATTTCTTTTCATTTAGTTCTAGTTGAAACACTGAAGTTTTTCTATTAAGTACTCGAAAAATTGTTTACTTGAATGCTTATTACTTACTACAATGTAGATTCAATGACTAAGAATATCAAAACAACATCAAACTTCCATAATATTTCGATAACTATATTTTCATTTTATGTTAAGTAATCACACTTTATAGAATTGAATAATATCAATGTAAATAAATTCATCTATAAAATTTACAATTAAATAATAAACAGCGATTGAATATTTTAACTGAAACGAACCGACAAAGAAGATTCCCTTACTATCGGTATAACATTTACTTATTACACGTCAAAAAAATAAAAAAAAATAAAAAATAAAAAAATAAAAAGAAGAAATAACTACTTCAGAACAGAAGTTGATGTGCTTAAGTTTGAGTTGTTTGGATGATTTTTCTTATTTTTATGGTGATTCAATTTAAAAAATAATTACGCAAACTAACTGAAGCAATAGAACACATTTTAAATTTTCAATCAATAATTATCAATAATTAAAACCTGTACAAAATAAATAAGAAAAATGAAGAAAAACCTCATGGCGGCGCACAGACATAAAAATCAATATAATTTTTGTACCCGGTATTTTTTAATAAATTGTAATTTTATAAATGCACTTTTGAATACTTACAAAAAAGGTCATATATCCAATTAACAATTATTGCTAACACATTATTCACATTTATCAATTGTTTAACTACAAAAATTAATTTAAAATAATAATGTTTTCAATACAATGCCAAGAACAAAATATTTACGCATTCGATTTTAAACAAAGATGTGACAAAACTGAATCTGAAATAAACTGAACTGAATAAACTACTGCCAATGCATTGAACGGTTTACTCTTTTACACTCATCAAATATGAATAAATATTCACCTCTTTCTAAACCAAGAAGCCATTTTGCATCGTTGTCGGATTTGCTGTATCTGTATGTCACAAAGTGTGTATGTTTTTTTTTTTTTTTTTTTATTTTTGTCTCAAAAACATTTATGGTTTGTTATTCGTATAAAATAGCGCGCTTTTAAATCATAAAAAAAATATTCCGTTTTTTTTTTTGGTATTTGAAATAAATTTAAATTAAAAAATTATGATGGCCATCGTTTTTCTGTTATTGTATGGATCATAGGATAGTAAAAAAAAAAATATTTGGCCAATTTTCAATTTCATTTTTTTTCTTTTTGCATAAATTAATTTACATACCTACTATAATGGTGAAAATTTAAGTCAACATATATATATGTACTTATTTATAAAAGGTTTTCCATCAGTACGGTTTTCTCTTATTACAGTATGTAGCGTACCTGTACTTATTTCTTTTTTTTTTAAGTATATATATAAATACATATAATATATGTATTATGTATGTATATGCCTGAATACGTAGTTATTTAGAATGTATTTTGTACCTGATTTTATGTCAGGAAATATTTTAGTCTGTTACGGTGTGTCTGTGACCTTTAAATAATACATGTTATATAGAAAATGTGTTAAAAGAAAATATATTTCCATAGTTCCCATTACTTAATGTTTTAGATAGAATTTCGTGAAAATAATGTGCAATCCAATTATCACAACACCAAAAACAATATCTTTTACTTATATCTACTTACACCACTATTGGAATGTTGAATTTAAACGTCAACTTTATTATATATATATATATTTTATAATAGTATTAACTGAAATAAGAGAAGATTTTGTTATAAAAGATTAAACCATATAAGTAGATAATAGAGATAAATCAATGTTATTTATTTTCATACAATTATACATATATTTATATACATATATATCGATATCTGAGCTGTTTATCCAATGTCTACTTTATATACAGCCATACAGGATATGGATACATGTTACAATCGAATACAATATAGTGTAATCAGATTATAATCCTTTAAGAATTGCATTCCTGTCATTCTCATACCATCTCCTCAACTATATAATATATATAATTTTATATACATATATTTTGATATTGGTTGTACGAACATCCCAACTCAACTCCACAAAAAACCCTTATCAAATATGTTGATGTATTTTATATAAAATATTCGGTGGATCAAAAATATGTGAATGGAAAAATATTTTTATAAAAATAGTTGAGTATATTTGACTGGGCTTAGATTGGAAAATTGTATTGAAATGGTGGGAACAATACAAAAAGAAAATCTATTTTTATTTTCAAGAATAAAAAGGAAATTGTGTCTATTTGTTGTTGTTGTTGGTCTGTTGTTGTTACGTTCTTGTATAATATGTATTTGGTGGTTGGTATTGTAATGTATAATATTTATATTTTTATACCTACAGAATATGGTCTATATTGTTACTATAGCATAAGAAAAGTAGTGATGCGGTAAAATTGGTAATATTACGCTATTTCGTTGGTAATTCTATAAATGTGAGGGAAAATAAGATATTTCTTCACACAAAACTGAATGTTTCGCACAAGTTATTTTAATAAATGACTTTCTTAACCCCTAGTGAAAATTTCTTGACGAAAGTATTTGTTAGAATGTAGGTATAACACTGAATGTATTCCAAAATAAACTTGAGACTAAATCTTGATTCAGATTGTAAATCGCGTTGTACTTGTAATGTAAGTTGTATTTTAGTTTGTCTTATTTTATTTTATTTTCGAAGCTTGCACATGTCAAACTCGTTATTTCTTTGTTGAAATTTTGTTGTAAAGGATCCTTTAGTTCGAGGGTGAAGACTAATTTTAACAAAATCATTAAAAATAAAATAAAACTATGAAGAAAATCGTTTACTTTCGATATACCCGGATAATGGACACACTCAAAGTTCATTAAAGAAATTATACTATGTATAAGTACTTATACTGTATACCTGGCTAGCCATACTTTTTCTCTTTGTACATACATTTTCTTCAAAGGTCAATTCAAGTAATATTTTTCGAACTCCTACTGATATAATCAAATTACGTTAAGTAATGAATATGCATTTAATTAACGGTATTTTGATCAATTTATAGTTAATATTTTTTCTGTTATAAACTCTAGTGAAAATTTACATACGCATTTTTTTAAAAATCTTTTAAAGCTAAAGACGTGACTAACCCATATTTGTATTTGGGCGCAGAATGTCTTAAATCACATTTTTTGTCTTTTTTTTCTGAAATAAAAGCGAATGCCCATGAATTAGTACTTACTCAACTTTATTTTTGTTTTAAGAATGTTACCAAATATAACTAAATAAATATTAGAAAACTTTTTTTTAAATTTTTCATAAATGAAGTAAAAAAATGAGAATGACAATGACAATTTGCAACTTTTCATCTCCCAACAAAAGAAAAAAGTAAGTTAAAATTTTTTGCCCCAAAAATCCAACGTTGATAAGAAAAATTATAATTTATTCTAATATTTAATAAAATTTATAGATTTATAGATCATTTTAATTGTTTTTTAATTGTTTTTTTCTCCCTTTTTTATTTTTATTTTTGCACTGGTGCTGAAATATTTTTTTTGTGAAAATACTTATACATACTTGAAAAAATACTTTTAAGTACAATTTTTAAAAGTATTTTGTGCTGATACTTCAGTACTTCTTTCCAGGTACTTGCCCATTGGCAACTCTTCTATTAATTGTAGATATAGAGCAAATCCCGGTCAACAAATAAGAAGATCTTGAAGTTTTAATTGAATGTAGTCTATGATAGCCTATGATTAGGCAAGAATTAAGCAAAAGTCCTAAAGAAAAATGAACCGCATCACTTCCACTGGGGAAACATATATTTCGATTTTTTAGTGATTATTATTTCTGCCCTATACATTTTTTTTTGTATATTTATTCAACCGCAATGTTTCTTTCAGAATACATTTTCATTGTTTATTTAGTCTTCAATTATATTTATCTATAAAAATTCATTCATTTGACTTATTCATTGGTTACCAAAAAATAAATAAATATTCAATGGAATTGTTTCTAAGTTATGGATATTTTTTTTACATAATGGTAAATTGGCACAGACAGCCGTTATATGCATTTTCCCATGAAATACTCGGACGTGTCCTTGCAGGCAGCGCAAATAGTCGCTCTTTCTTATGGTGTTGAGCAGAGTACAATAATTTCCAATTTATTTCGAAGTTATATTAAAAAATCTGGTTATCTACGATTTATCAACAAAATCATTTTTCCCAACAGGACCGCCGAAATAAAACAAAAAATAGGGGGTTATACCGCCGAAAAAAGGGTAAAAAAGCCAGTATGTATATTTTTCTTAAAAAAAGTTCTTCGTCTTTTGGTTTAACGACCATTAAAGTCTCTGCCAGATTGATCCATAAAAAAAGTGGTAAAAGAGAAAATTTGCCAAACTAATACTTTATTTTTTTCAAAACACCCCAAATTTCTCAAAAATGAAGTCCGCGTCTTTGTTTTTTTTTTAACAAATTTTTGGTTTCAAAATGTATCCCACCCAAAACACAAAAGCGATGGAGGGGTTCTCCGAAATGTGAACAAAATGGACTAAAGTCGCAAGGTCTTTATGACAAGGAGTAAATTCAAGAAACGGATAAAGTTGGATGAAAATACCTCAAAATTTGAATTGGCTTTTATGAACGAACCCTTATCATAACTGATGAAAAATCCACGGTATATAACACACTAAATCGAATATTGTCATCAAATTTAACAAAATAATTATTTTCTAAATGTTGACACAGATGATGATTTCTTGAACATCTCAGTAGAAATAATGTGGTCACATATTTTAAAATCTCAAGACTATGTTTCATAAAAATAAATATTAAATTTAAAAGTAAAATATTATACCAATAACGAAAGAGGTTTAGAAAATCTAAATTACTTAATATGTTTGCATCAATATCAATGTTCTTTAGGTCACATTGTCTAATCTTAAGAATTTGTAAACAGATTTCATAAAGCTTTGCATTCAAACGGTAATATGGTACTCATAGCTATCTAATATTATTAGAGATTGGTTATAAAATTATTATTTCATTAAATTTTTGTTGATCACATTATAATAAAATATAACACTGATATAAAAATAGCACTTACGTTAAAGTGAATATAAACCGACATAAACGAATTTCAGTGATGTCTTATATAACAAAATTAGTTCCATTAGCATTAACTGAACTAAAATGGTGCAAAATATGTACTTTATATTTTCTATATCATTACCATAAGCACAGTACCTACCATTTTATAGTGTCAATAAACATTTACAATATATTATATTTTATATAATATATTATAGTAAATTTCTTTAATATATAATTATTATACATGAAAACGAAATATTTCTGCATATATATTATATAAATATAAAATATATATATATAATTACATATACAACCTATATTATATAAATAAACTTGAAACAGATAAAGATTGATGAGCTTTTAAACGGACAGCATCACACAATATTTTCTAAGTTTGACTGAATTTATATATAATAAGTCATTGTCGTTTTTGAATTAACGGTAAGCCGTATATAGTTAGGTCTGTCGTTAGATTAAAAAAAAAAAAGAAGAAAGACAAACTCCATTAGATGACTTTATATTTTCAAAAAATGTTTTCTTAATTTATATTACGAAATATATCCCAATATCTCTGATCTGTGATATATTTTTTTTTGTTTTAAAGAAATATATATTTTTCTTTTTAAATTGATATTAAATGATTACTTATTTACTTTATAAAATATAAATTCTTTCATAAGAAATAAAAACAAATCTATTAGTTAAACGAAACTGAGTAACTACTTATTATAATTTTGTTTGACTATTTGTTATGGTAGAGCAATATATTTATTAGGGTGACCCAATTTTGTATGGAGATATTAAAGTGTCTTGGATTTCTTAGCCTAACATATATACGATAGGATTTGGTGCCAATAAGAACTGTGCAAAATCTCAGCTCGATCGGTTAACTTTAAAAGGTCGCTCAAAGTGCCTAAAGTGTAAATTTTGAAAAAGAGAAAAAAAAGGCTAAGAAATCCAAGACACTTTAATATTTTGGGTCACCCTAATATTTATAAAAGCTGGTACCATTGTTTTCTGAGCGGTATTTGATCTCCTGATGAACGATTATAAAGGATTTTAATAATAAATGAGGTCTTCGATGTGCTTGTAACTTATAAGTCTCTGAAATTGAGAAAATGGCAATATTTGTTGATGTATTGTGATTTTGTACCATTAGAAATATTTATATTTTGTATTACCCAGGTAAATAGAATCATTCGATACTTTACAAATAATATATTGGTTATACCTGTAGTTTACTTCCGGTGCATTACATTATGTGGTTAGTCTCTTCTATAAAACTCTAGAGAAGTTTATTACGTGTGTTAGTTAATTTTCACTGAATTATAAGTAGTCATAGTCATACAAATATTTTACCTATGATTTTTACTGACAGAAATTATCTAACTTTTTTGAAACAGCAAAATATAATGAGATAGAAAAGTGACAAAACTAATTAATATAGATTCATATACAATATAAAATATACATATATATTTGCCAATAATGAAGTTGCCAGTGAGACCAGTTTTTTTTATTTATTTTATTTCTTTAAATATCATTGATTAAACATTATATTATTATTTATTAAACAAGAGCAAAATGCGAATTTATAACCCGCATGCACTGAGTCTAAGTGAACCAAATACTTTCAAACAATGTAAATTTACTTATACTAGTGGTTGTATTATTGAAGTGAGATAATCTCTTTATTTTTAATATAAATATGTTTATTCAGAGATCACTTTGCAAAAAAAAAAAAAAAAATAATATGAAATTGGGTAAATTTTTTGAAAAAAATCAAGTATTAGTATTGTTTTCGAAACTTTATTTTAAAATTATTTTTACTTCATTTTTGACTAAAATCAAGTACTTAACTATTGGTTTGACAAATTTGTTATTTTTTTGTTCTTGCACTTATCCGTGCAAATAATTTGCCTCATTTTTTTCGTGGACTATTGAAAATCTGAACAAATTTTCCTCCTTTTTTTAACAATAATAAAATCGTGTACCAGCTTGTTATTTATTAATTTAGTTACATTTATCTGCTACTATTTATACAAAGGTCAAATGAAATTAATTCAAATATTCGATGAACAATTAATTACTGTATGTGAACTTTTCAGGAGACAATGAGTTCACACTATCGAAAGTTCACTGTATTAGTCTAAACCAAAACAACAAAAAAAATAAACCTTGCATTTTCAATTTATTTTATAATATATATAAAAAAATCCAACCATCACTAAACTTTTGAATTATTATGACATTACCGAAAAATGACATGATGGAAAATAGATAAAATCATACATAGCACTTTTTAATAAAATTGTTGATACATAGGTTTTGACATGAATGAAAGCTTCTATGTTAATGTAGTCTAAAATCTTGAAAACATTTTATAAAAGAGTGGAGATAAATCAGCGCTTGTATATGCTTTTCTACCAGTGTCTATCTGTATAATATTATAAAAGCAAACGGTAACGGCGGAAAATTATGTAAGTATAGAAGAACATTGTCAATATTAAATTTTTTATTTTTTATTTTTTATTTTTTTTTTGAATAGACTAGAAAATGTTAGGCAGCACGAGCATTGATGTTCCGTGTTGGAGTTATGAAAAATGATGTAGTTGTAGGCATTCAGTAGGTAGAAGGAAATACGATGAACATATTTATAATGATTAAATAAACAAATAAATAAATACGTATTGTCAATAAAAATGTTTATTACGTTTGAGAATAAATTTTATTTTATGTATGAATTTTTCAAATACTAAGTTATAGCTTCAATTTCTTATTTATGGATTCAGTTAAATAATTACTAAATAAAATTTCCATGCCCTACCTTATTTTACTTTTATCAAATTTCCCTCTTCTATACCAGTACAAAAAGCGAATGCTACTATGCATGACTAATCTATAGCTCAGAAACATTTCAAAATTGTTCTTATGGAATTTTTGTTGGTAATAAATCATGCAATTTAATTAAGACATATTTTTACAATGCTTAAAAATTATTTTAGTTATGTTAACTAGCCCATGCTGGCCACCTACTTTGCATAAATATTTATCAAAGCTAACTTATATATATTTTGTCTATATATAGTATAGATATTAACCAAGTTTTCTGGCGGTATTATATCAAGTGGCATGTAATAAAATATTAAAAAAAAGGAAAATATAATTTCTTTTTTTCGAAAACAACCAATTTAATAAAAATGTTTGATATGGCTTTTGAACCTTCACCGTAAACTAAGAAAGACAATTTCGAGAAAAATATACCTACTCTCAACTCAAGTATCTTTCATAAAATAAAATGTTTTATGATTTTTTTTTATTTTTATAGGCTTTTATATCATTTCCACAAAATGTTACGATATAAAAATAAATAGGCAATGAAGTAAGTATATATTCTTTTAAAATTTAACAAATATACAGTAGCACCTGTTATGGTCACTTTAAACAGGTTCGGTTTTATTTGAAAGGAGTTGTAATAAATAAATAAAAGGACTTGCTGCTCAGCATTACAAGACAAAAATATCAAAATGTGATTCTAAATTAAAAATAATACCGTTTATTTGGCTGATTAATCGATCTCGTAGTGAAACTAAATCCGACCTATTTGGGAAATAATATTTGGGTCGCTATGACGTCGCTGACGTTGCTAAATGCAATCAAAATACGGATCTAATGTGTATCTATTGTGACAACATTAGGTCGTATATATTATATAAATATAAATATAAATATGTATATGTATCATGAATTCATGACTACATTTATCAATATTTAACAATTGGTTTTATGAAATATGCAACTTAAAAATTAAATTTTTGACATATATATGAAGGGAATACTGATAAATATTAATGCGATAGATAGTTCGAAAATAAATAATTGGCTTCAAAAACATTAAATAATAAGTTTAATTTGATATTTTTCTTTTTTCTTTTATTTACCTTTATTTGTGCATGAAATAATTTTTAAAGTAATTGTTATACATAATACGCTTTTATGAAGAATA
>JAABKK020014966.1:0-20945 GCA_011634745.2 Catotricha subobsoleta
ATTTTAATATGGAAAAACTCCAATTAAACTACAAAATAATTAATTTTTCGTACAAAACAATGAAATTACATGTATTTATTTTCATACAAATAATGTGTTTGTTTGCCCCCCAGCAGATTTCGACATGTAATTTTCAATTCGCCGTTAAATGCTTTATTATAATACTGAAAAAGAATTTCTTATAGGTACATACATGTATTTCGAAATATTACATACCTACATTAAACCTACATCAAGTATTTATGTTTGTTTAGAATTTTGTTTCCCTTGTTCAATGAAACATTGGTCATATTTTAACTTTATTCTTATCTCTAAAATCAATAATATTGCTGAAATTAACTATTTAAATAATTGTCTTTGCAAATAAATGTTCCCATCAAATAATAAAAAAGGAGAATTAATATCGTTATTGAAACATTAAATAAAGTTTAAAGTTTTACCCTCGCATTTACCTTCTTGAAAAATGTTCTAAATATTATTTATATCCTTTTAATTAAAATGTTTTAATGGGTTGATGTAGAAATAAGGAAAAAGCACTCTCGCTCCTCTACTATTAATATATATTTAAAGTCAATTGAAATGAAAATAATAAGTGACGTATCTACCGCATCATCATCATATAAGAGTAGGCAGGTAGTATGAAAAATATTTTAATCTATTTGTTTGTATGCGACATTGTAGTCGGTTGGTTGTATGGAGAAAAAGGGAAAATTATTTGAAAACTTTAACTTTTCTTTTCACTTTTTCGTTAGGTTTACATTACCTAAAGCCATTAAAAAAGGAGAATAGAACTTGTAGAAAAGAAGTCACTTATTTTATTCCAATTTGCTTGACTTTGATTGACTTTCTATTTAGTTAAATAGAACTTTTTGAACTGAAGTGAAAATATTTTTTTCTTCTTTTATTTGTATTTACATAATAATGAGAAATTAGATGGGTATGTAAAAGTAGGCGAAATTGTATATTTCAAGCTGTACGAAATTACTAACATATTTGAAATCAACTTTCAACTTCTATTTTTTTTTAATATCTTCCTCCATTCCATATTCAATATATATTTTGTACGGCAACATATCAAATAGAAATGCTGCATTAAATATAACCCTGAAGCTGGTATTTAGATTGAAAATTGATTATTAAAAATTATTTTAAATTTATTCTCCTCTTCCGAGGGATATATATCAGCTATTGGTAGGTTCCTCTTCCCATCATACAAGCAAAAATATCATTTTTACTTTATTTTTTTGAAATTTGGCTAAATTTTTAAAAAAAATCAAGTATTGGTTTCCAATTTTTTTATTTTTTTTTGTTTATACGTCCACTTTTGGAAATCCGGGCAAATTGGCCCCTTATTTTTTTTGTACATCTTTGGAATTTCGGAAAAAAAAAATTCCCCTCTCTTTTTTTTCGGACACTTTATTTAAGCACGTGTTTTTTTTTTCTTTATAGACCTGTTGGAGCTGTAAAAATTTCTTCGTTAACGCGTTAATTTTTTGTTTCGTTTAATCTCACTAGTGAACAAACAAACGCACGTGGTTGCTTTTCTTTATTCAAAATTACATATATGCTTCACAAGTTTGTTTGACCACTAATGAGAATTTTAGGTTATGTAACAACTGACCGAACTTAACGATAAAACAGGTCTATTGCAAAAATGAAGTCGTGTACCAATCCATTGGCAACTTGTTTTTTTTTTTGTATAAATCTCCAATTTTTGCTCCCAATTGATTTGTCTTCTCCACCTCAAACGACAGTGTGCATCTATCACAACAGAAACCATTAACTATTTGACATTTCCATTGGGAAATATATTGTTACTGTTTGATCATATTTCTATGCCTTATCAAATAATGTAACAAAATTTGTAGGTATATTCAATAGTGCTTTTGATTCAAAATAGATATAGTTGATATAGAAATACATATTATATATGCATTGTCTATATCATAACAATATTCGATTACTGAAATCTATATTTGGACATTTGCTTTATGTATAGATGTTATATGTGGTGATATACATATATTTGAATTTAGTTGGCGTTTTTTCTATATAGGTACTTTTAGAACGAAATTATGTATTATGTCTATCATTATTATTAATATAATTATATAATTTCTATATTTTACATTATAATAAAATAACATCAATTAGATAGAAAATAGTATTCAAAAATAAATGTGAATTCTTTGTTTTAATGATAATGGATAAATGAGTTTTGAAAATCTAATAATAAAAAGCAGAGACTAATCTCAAAAGTCAATAAGCGAGTTTTTATTGGCCTGCACGCACATTCTATCCGTATCTGTTTTTATTTGCGAATTGTGATAAATTTTAAAATATAAGTCAAGGCAATTTTTTTTTTTAAAAAAACATCTTTTCCTAGAAAAAAGGGTATTACAAATTTAAATGTACTAATACGTTCAAAAATCAACCGCAGTAGGGAGTTTTTCTTAAACTTAAACGAGATAATATTTTCAGTTAAAAAAAAATGAAAAATATACTATTTTGTCCAAAATCGATGTAGGTTAATTTTTTTTTAAACTCAGGGGTGTGTTTTATTTCAAATCTGTATTTATTTGCGAATATAAATAACCAAGGTTTACAAGATTCTGATATAGATACTCAAAATGTCTGTCTATACAGATTGTGAATCTCTGAGGACCTACTACTACTATTATTATTATAGGGCACAACGAAATGTTGGAATAAAGATTAAATGAGAAATCAACAAAATGAAATGAACTTGCTGATACTGCCATTAAACCTAGAACAATATGACTATTTTAGTTTCCCAATAACTCATAAAAATAAAATAAAATAAAAAAGTTTGTTCCAATCATTCTGAGTCATTATATTATCTTTACATCGATACTTTTTTTTATATACATACTACTACATGCTTAGAGGCTAAAGCTTCTTCGTTTGTAAAAATGTACAAATCATAATTATTTTTTTTGTACTAATTTATAAAACATTTCACAGACATAAAACATGCGAGCCAAACTAAAGATACGTTATATTACTATAATGTATGCATGTAACGCATAAAGAATCATAATTAAAAAATTTAATATCATGGGTTTTACTTGGATTTTCACAACAAATTTGATTAATTTAATTAACTTTTGAATGTAATCATTTCCATAAAATTTTATTTTCTATCCATAAAAACAATCATTTTCTCACATAGATGAGTAAATATTGGAGGACAAGATCGAATAAGAACAGTGTATAATAAAAATCAACTCAAGTCAGCCCAATCAATCAATTAAATAACATTCGATATTGACCATCAAATCTTATTTTATTGGGTTGTTGTTGTTGTTGTTGTTTTTAGTAGTTTTCTATACATTATTATGATCCACAACAGTTGCACCATAAATCGTTTTTCCTTCCCTTACCATTTCTATTTTTTTTTTCATCCATTTCTATTCAGATATATTACACATAAATAAATATTAATTCTACATGTGTGGGTCGGACGTTAGGCTGGTTGTGTGGATATGGAATTACGAACGGTGTTTGTGTTATATCATTATAAGAATGAACTATTCCATTTTGCCTAGATGCTTCAAACACATCATAATATCCTATACGCATAATATAGAATGATGAAATGAGAAAATCTTGTTTATGGCGCCGCAATTTATCTCAATAAATGTTATATTTCGATTCAAAGTGAGAACCAGCTGGGATTGCTCAAATAACTGAATGAAGTAAGTAAAGTCTATTGTATTATAATATGATATAATATCCATATCGAAAAAGTATTGTACAAAAACTGAGTTCAAGAGTGATATAGGTGCATGAAAATTAGAATAATTCCTATTCCATTTGCTAATTATTATTCAGAAATTTGAATAATATCGAAAATGTGATTAGTGAGCAATTTGCTTTGTTTGTTCTTTTTATTGTGATTTTTATTATTATTAACATAAATAAGGTTGTAATACATATTTCAAATAAACCCAAAAACCATAAAATACCATTTGGTCACCCTAAAATTTAAGTATTTAATATATATGTATTGTGTTTTGGTCGCAACTCGCAAACAAAGGCATATTGTTAAAATATGAATTTAATTTCATATTAATCGATCATTTAAATGTATTATATTCCTATATATATATAATGTTCTGCTATATTCACTGAATCGAAAATAATGCAATAAATATACTTAAATTTGTTTGCTTGTTAACGAATTGATATGCAATCATAATTCATTCATATGCCCAATTATGTTATAGATTTTAAGTAATTAACAATAAAATAATTCGAAAAATTAATGAAAAACGTAAAAAAGACAATTTGTCTTTTTTACGTTTTTCATTAGTTTTTCTTATACCTCTTTTCACCAGTAATGGTAAATAATATAGAACAAGAGGTCTGCATGGACTGGACATGTCCAGTCCATGAACAATCACCATTAGATTTTGCATGAGCGCAATAAAGAGAGAAAATACAGAGTAAAAAAAACTAACGGTATTTGTCCATGCAGACCTCTGAATATATAATTCATGAAGACACAAATTCAATGTGCTTGAAAAATGATTTAACAACAGTTTCTAATACATATTAATATATATTTTATATTAAATCCGTTTCTTATACGCTTAGGTGTTGCAAATAGCAAAACTTTTGATATAAAATCAGGGGTAAATAGATTGTTGGTATATGAATTGTGAGAAAAAAAATCAATACAACTTCAATGTCAATGTGCTTGCAATGCATACTCTAAATAAAATCGATTGCCATATACTTACTACGACCTTTACCTATTAAAAGCTGAACACTTAGTAATTTAATTAGGTAAAAGTTACTTTATAATAAGCAACCAACGAAAATGTCAAATATGAATAATTTTTAGCAAATTACTATAATAAATATTCGTATTTCACATTTCAGTAAAATGGATAATTTCAAAAATATTCATTATTTATATAAAATAGAAATCACGCAGTCAATCCGTTTCCATTTTCTCACAACATCTGAGCAATGCATTTAATTACTTTCTGTCTAGAATTTTTAATTAGATATTGTGTTGCTTAAAAATACTTGGAGCACAAAATTTTTCTAAAACCAAAAAATCTTACGATAAGACAATACGAAAAAAAAAGAAGAAAAATAATTAGAAAATAACATACTTTTTAATTGCTGTCAGTCATACCCTTATCCTATTTTATAAATTCTTACCAAAAATATATTAAACACCAAATTTATTTTAACCCGCAAAACGAAAATTTCTTTCTTTTCTTTTTTTCGTGTCATGTAATTAATCAAGTAGTATAAGCGCAACGTGATTTTATTGTACGGACAAATGTCCGCCACCACAAAAAAATAAAAAAGAGAAAATAATAATAATAAGGAAATCAATTTTATGTTTTCGAAAATTCCAATTTGGATGTTAATAAGTCCGCTATTTCTTAACCGATTTTCAAAAACTTTTTTTTTATAATTAATACAGAATTAATGAGGCTTTGTTCTCCCTTTAAGAATTTATTGTTGCTAGATTTCAATTCTCTGTTATTCGTTTCGAACCAGATATTTATTAATTTATGCAAGAGCGGACTAATGTTAAAATATGGAAAAAAAAATCTAGAAAGTTAAGGTCCAACACTTTCGCCTTCAAGAACTCAAGTTATTTTTTTAAATGGCTGCATTTTTTATATTGGAATTCTTGTCATTATCTGAAAAGAGTATAACTGGTATCAAATTAATCAAAAAGTTCATAAATAATCTATTGTTTGAGGTAGAATATATGTAATGTATCAACAACAAACAAAAATATGTCATATTAACATGATTTTGTAATACTGACGATAGTTGTATCTTTACGTACATAATTCTTAATTACTTAAAAATTTGCTTACAGTGTGGTTCGGGTAGTGTACAATAGGCTTGATTGAAAATTACCTTTCTTTTTGTTGAATGGCGTGTAGTGATAATTTGTTACAAAACAAAAAAAAAGCCCAATTGTGTTTTTTTTTTGTTGCGCCCTTGCCCCACCTTTTTGTACTTGAAAATGGTTATTAACTTTAAAACAAGTTTATGGGTTGTATATTGTATAAGGAGGTATACAAATTTCTTTACAAACTTCTGGAAACACCCCGTATTTTTCTTTTTTAAAGGTATTCGTATATATAGTAAAACTTTTTTTCTATTTTGTATCCGCATTCGAATCTTATATTTACTTTTTACTAATTTGCTTGAATAGTTCAAAATATAAAAATAGTTTTCTATTGAATTCTATTAAAAAGTAAAGAGCGTTTATACATTTTAGTTTATCTATCTAATAATAAACATGATATGCTTTTCTATTAATACTTATTACAACTCAGCGATCTAAATTATAAAAAAAAAACAAAAAACAAAATAAATACTCGAACACAAGTTTCTAATATAACTGACGAGGCTTTATTTACCGTTAAAAGAAAATCTCTTTAAAGATTTCATTTTTTTTTCTTTTCATATCTCCACTAATCTCTCTAAGTGTCTATTCATTCATATCAAAACCATCATGGTAAAATGAAAATGTAATTTGATTATAGACACACAACAACTCCACTCTTTTAATATTATATATATCCCCTATTAGTATTTATATTAATTAGTTGTAGTTTTTTGATCAAAGGAATCATCGAACCATTTATGCATTTTAGGTATATGTAGTTTTTAACTTAATTTTTGTGGAGAAAAAGTTTTATAAATACATAATTCGATTTTCAAAATTTCCGAATATATAATAGAGATATTGGGTAAAGGTTAAGGCATGGCTGTTTCTCACTAATTTCATATCCGTAAGTAATATTGTTTTTCTTTAATCTAATATGCTAGACTTTTGTTTATGTGTCTATAAATGAATAAAATTCAGCATTGGGGTGCTCCAAATTTGGAATAAAAAAAAATAAAAAAAAAAAAAAATCTTTCTAAATAGTACATCTTTATACCTACTTTCAAACTAACTTCTCGATCGACTTTACATAAAAATCAATTTAAATCCTGCGGTGGAATTTCACTTTTATTCAGTTTTAACGAAGTTATATAATGTAAAATGATGTGTACAAAAATGATATAAATATGTCACTGTATTTGTGCTTTTCTGATGGTATTTGTATGGAATTATCATTATAATGAAATAATTCTCTTCGCTATTACACTATCTCTAGAGATAGTGTAAAAATGAAGAGATTTATTTCATTATAGCGATGATTTTAAACAAATACCATGATAAAAGCACGAATACAGTTATATTTATACTATGTTTGACGCGTACACAATATATGTACTTACACATATACATTTTTTATTATATCACTTTGTGAAAAGTGAAAAAAAGGGAATTTCCACCGTTGAATAAAAATTAAGAGCGATATATTAGCATTTAAGTAGTATTGAGTTTCGAAGCTATTTAATAGTATTTTCGAAAATGGTTTTACATTTTAATATTAATTATAGTGGTCAAATCCGTAAAAACTTTTTTCTTGGAAAAAAAAATTCCTGCTTCAATATTTTATCATTTTTGTTAGTCAGTGATATTAAACTAATAATGAATAGTAGAATAGTATTGAATTTATATACTCTCAAAGGACAAAAAAAAATCATTAAAAATGCTATTAAATTTACCAATACTATTTTTGACACAGTTTTTTTTTTTTTAAATATAGTATTGAATTAAGCATAAAGTAAAATATTAAAATACTTGTGAAGTCTTTTCAAAGTCTAGATAGCATTAGAAATTAAAAACAAAAAAAAAATAATGGACCATCCTATAAAGTTTTGCTTTCAAACATATACGCAGTATTTAATACATACTCATTTCATTCTGCTAATTCAACAATAATATATTTTATTACATTATTCAATATCATTCATTCTTCTTATTACATATTACCAAAAGAAAAAAAAAATAATTAATTTTGTTAAAATATTTTTTTTTAATATAATAAGATAATATTGGGTTAATGGCTTTCAAATATGTTAACTTGCGATAGTAAATAAATACGCATTTAATAAATTTTAGTAATTATTATTGTTTATTAAGCATTATTTGAATATTATTCAAATTTAATAAATTCTAATGTTTGGAATAATATTTATCTAGCTTGAATAATATACATCAAATCCAAATATATGCTTCACGTAAATAAAATTTATTTTATACTATAATTAATTGTTATCAGGGTAATCGGAAAGAAGGGGCCTACATATGCTTTAATCAATATAACATTATTGACCTATGAGAATCAATATTATTCCATAATTCAATTAAATATTATTGTATTCACCATATGTGACATATTCTTATAAATACTCGTAAAGAGGATTATTTTGATTCAATTGAAACTTAAGCACTTTTACTCAATACATATTATTAATTCATTAATATTATATTAATTATTATAATATTTATAATATTATTATTTTTATTATTATTATTATTATTATTATTATTATTATTAGACCTGTTGATTTGTATTTAATTTTAAATATATCAATTGGGACGGGTATGTATGTCGGCGTGCCAGTTCAATAGTAAGACATCTTAAAACATAAATTTGATGCAAAAGGTTTTATCTGTATACGTTATCAATATACAGATATATTACTTTTGAAATGGCACGGCGATGCATATATATATATATATAATATACATATTCGGATCAAAATAGTTTTGTATTACGAAAATATTTTAATATTTTATAGATTGTTCTACTTATATTAACATAGAGCAATTAAAACTATTTTCTTTTTTTTCTTTTTTTATTAATACCTAATTTATTGATATTAGTTACGCATTTATTTTTAACTTATTTTAAGTAAATTGTATCTTTACTTATTATATGTCTGACTACTACAAATATAATCAGATATAATCGCAATAATTCTGATAAGTTAGTTTTATGGCTAAAGGGGACAATGCTTATAAATAAAATAACAACAAAAATTCAGAGAAATGATACTTAGAAATTGTATATTATTACGTGTAGAAATAATCATATATCATGTAATTTATTATTATAATGGATTGAGTATATAATTTATGGTTGTAAGGTGTGAATATTTAGTTTTGTTTTCAATGTATTAATGAAAAAAAAAAATAAGAACGAAATTATGAATAATATGACTAAAAGACGGAACCCATTATTGTAATGAACATGAATAATAACTTATATTTAAATATATAGTTCGATTTTCAAAATTACATAATATATATTTAGTAGGTAATGGTCGGTGGGTATTGCGTTCTCTCCAATCTTGCATCCGTAATTAATGTTGTTTACCTTTAATTTTATAGGATTCAGGTTTGGTAATTTGTCTGTTATTGTTGATATACATTATTACAGCCGTATACATAATTTTTTTTTCACCCTTCAAGATGGGCCACCTATATCATCACACTAAGTATTTTATTCTGAATTGATTTTTACGCTCAAGGCTTTGTCTGATTCACTTGTTGGGGTAGAACATGGTTATGAAATTATATCAAATTTATCTCCTATAAGTGAGTTGGCATTCACTGATTATAAGGTTATGGTTACAAGAAATAGAATATTGTATGCTTTTAGCACCCTATTGGCAATAAAGCTTCTTTATGGTAGTTAATTTTCCAATTATCTGAATTTGTGCATATTGAAACTGAATCGATCTTAAATAATAATATTGTGCATATAGTTTAGAGGGATTTTCTATATTATTTGTTTTGGTTTATTGCTTGTTTTTTTCTTTTCTATTTTATGTTTTTCAATTCAAAGTCATATTAAACGTTTTTAAATAATTTCAAAAAAATTACCAGAAATGACTTTTAATTTTTATATTTACATTCTTCATTTTGATTATTATTTTAACTTTTTTTTTGTGTACGAAATGTACAGATGATACACAGATGTATACGTATTTACAGAAAATTTAAGAAACACATATCTACAAATATTCTGGTGAGAATATATTTTTGTTTTGAATCCATATTTAAATGCACAATATAACATACGAAAATAAAGTAAAAAGTTTATGCCATAAATGTCTTCTTTCCTTTTAACAAAAGTTTTCTTAAAATAAAAATAAAATGAAACGAAAAAAGAAAAAAGAAAAAAGAAAAAAAGAAAATATATATGAAAGCGTAAACCCATGTCTGGTTCATTATATAATATAATATATGTAATATAAACGATGAATATATTTTTTATGTGTGCTTCAAAAAAAAAGAAGAAAAAAAGGAGAAGATGAAAAAAAGAAATAATAGAATGAAATAATAATGAAAATAAATAAAAAGAAAACTTATACGAAAAAAGTTTTCAGAAACTTTTTCATTTGTGCAAAAGGCGTAAATGCACAAGAAAAATTCTAATTATACAACAATTTTAAAGAGTTTAATTGGATCATTTTAAAAGGTTTGTAATTTCAAACAGGCGAAATAAAAAAAGTAAGATTTCATTTAATGAAAAATAGAAAAATAACTTTAATTAAATCAAAAGAATGAAATAATTCTGAAAATTATCCTAAAACGAAAAAAAAAATGAAAAAATAAACAAACTATTGCCATTTTTTTAGTTTACGGCCTACTTTTCCTCTTTTATTCCCCATAAGAATCCTAAACACACATTTAAATTCTTTCTGTAAATATCATGAAATTCGTTGATAATAACAAATTTTCTGTAATAATAAGGCCGTATGAACATTCTAAACACTCTGATACCATTCAACTTATGAGCATTTAGAATGTGTTAAACCATTTTATTTTTCCGCATTATTTTTTTTTTTTATAGAATTTCTTAGCAAATAGAAGGAGAATAAAAAAATATGAAAGAGAATCATTATATCAGTATATTGTTCATCTATAGCATAGAAAGCAGTAAGCATACCATAAATACAGATTTTAAACTACCCGTCAAAGTACCCATATTGCAAATCTCTTTCATAATCCTCCAATCTTTTTGTCAAATCCTTTTATTCATAATATATTTATTATACAAAACCTTCAATATTATAAAATCTCTATATGTAGTTATATTATAATACAAAGTATTATAGGTTTCTAGAGTGAGTTTAAGTACACACCAACCATAAGCTAAAAATTACATAAAACATTATCACAATAGAAGATTTAAATATTCTTGGCTGGCGACACAAAAGAGATTCTATTCTTGATGCAAATGGCTAGATATTTAACAACATTATGATAATAATATTTCATGTTTAAATAAATACGTACTTTTGAATCCACCGTTACAAGTATGTTTTTAAACAATTAAATAATTTGAAAAATAAAAAAAATTGAATATATTTAAATATAACACTTCAGAATATTTTTTACATAACATTATAGTAATGTATGGATATGGGAAGATGGTTGGTAAGTGTTGCAATAATTCTCAATAAATGCTATTTACTTAATTACATTACATTCAAGTGATTTTAATTTACCTGAATATTGTATAGTTAAGATAATATGGTTAAAATCGTGTATTTAATAACTGCTTGAACTAGAAATTTATTTACATTACACTTATGCTCGATTTGTACCCATAGTATAAAATGTTTATATATAATCTAAATACAAATTCTCGTATAGAAATTGTATTAATATTTATTACATAAAAGAATTAATGGTATTTTCGGAATTTGTGTCAGTTGCAGGGAGTTGGCTCTATTTAATTTGCAAATGGAATATCAAAAGGCATAATAATATTCTTTGTAAACCGTATGATTTTTTAATAATATTTTTGTATATTGCTAAATACTTATTTTCAGAATGTTAATTTTCAAGAATGTTTTGTTTTTCAATTCAATTTTAGTCTTAACATTAAGTTGTTAGCAATACAAAAATATTAATAAAAAATAAATATTAATAGATAGTGGTTTCACTAATGGTGTTTAACACATCAGCAATACAATAATCAAAAAAAAAAAAATTATTTATGTTATTTATGCATTACTTTATTTTTGAAAATAAATAAATAAATAAATAAAGCATTGACTTTGTAATCGACAGAGGGTAATTTTATTTTCCATTCTTAGAGGAAGGAGAAAAGTTAATAACAGGATATGATATCGAAATTGATATGCTAAAAATATGATATCAGTTCTGACTTCGAATTGATGGAAAATATATAAATAACCATATAAATACGATTTTGAACTTTCTCAAGGATGGGCAATTACCTGAATTTTTGGTACTTCTCTTAATATTTTTTTTTTTGATCAAAATCAAGAATAACGTATTAGGTAAGATCAGCACATAATTTATTTGACTTTGACTAATATTAAATGATTTTTGTGAAAAACTTCTAAAATGATAAATATATATACTTGGGCAGGTTTGCCATTCTTTTTCGGGGTAGGTTACACTGCTATTTTAAGAAAGTTAAGAGTATTTTAGTTTATTTTGATTTATTTTTAGTAATTACAAATGGTTCGAAACTGTAAAGGAAAAACCAACGGTGCCTCAAATGAGAGAGATATTATTGTCAGAGCTGTTAAGGCTGCCACCGTAGCATTCGAGACGTTTCAAAAGATTTTTAAATTTCTGTTCGTTCATTGAGTCGTTATTGCAGCAAAATGTTATCAGAGGTATATGTAGTATCTACATTCTACAATATAATAAATTATTTTTTCCTAAATGGCAATATTTTTTTTCTGTATCTCGTAACCGCCTTGAAGAACATAAAAACTGTCTGAGAGTAAAATGTGGCCAATTATCTTTAATAAGAGAGTTAAGGCTATTTATGTAAAAAGTGTACTTAGGTCCCTCGCTCTACACTACATATTTTTCAGTATAAGTAATTATAAAAATGTAGGCATATGTTTCATAACTCAAATTGATATGTATTGATATCGATGGTTATTAAGGTATTAGTAATGCATACCGTGTATGATTTCCTTTCAACACAACAATTAATAAAGATGAAATTTTTAAAAAATAGGAATATTGAAACAAAAAAATTTAAAGAAAACTCTATTATTATAAAAATAGAATAAGTACCTCCTATACTTTGTAAAAACTATAAATGAATTATTTCCTACTTATAAACACTAATTTAATTTAGCTTGTGGCAATTTTTGTAACTAATTACAATTAAACTTATAATATGAATACTTAACATTTTTATGAACGTACCGTGAAAACTAAATTTGAATTTAAAACACAACTTTAGTTGTAGAAGAAACCACCATTAAATTGTTTTCACTCAGAATTTTTTTTATTAAACGAATGTATTTCGTTACTTTAATGTTACATCAGCAGCACTCTATTTGCAACGAATCAAAATACTAATGTAAATTGCTTCAAAATCCTACCACCCAAATATCTACACTCCAACAAACCTAACAATATTTTTTGGTATATCAGGCTTTATAGAGAAAAATATAATATGAAAATGAAGTCGGATCTATTCGTAAATAAAACAACGCTTACGTGTGCAACACCACTAATTAATTAAAGACTTTCTTCTTTTTCTTAATTGTTAAATTATTATTTCCGGATTTAAAAAGTTAGTAGGGAACCGCAATTGTTTATTTGAAAAATAAATAGAGTGTAACTACACTAACTAAAGAGTGAAAATAAAAGTTTTAATTAATTAATTAAACGTGTCTATTTGTTTATTTTCTAATCAATTTAATAGAAACCAGTATCCTTAATTAGCTATCCTTTCATACCTTCATATTTGTAGTTCATTTTGTTGTCCTGTTAGACTGCTAATAGAATAAAACTCCGTCCATTCCATTTTTCTTTATTTCGAGCAAAAAGAAAATGATAATAACGTAAAACGCTTTTGGTACTGGAATAGACGCTGTTTGCAACTAAATTGACTTGGCGGAATTCTTTTTTAGGTTTATGCACCTGAACAATATATGCAATAATTCGCATGTAACCTATTTTTAGTTGATGTTTGATTCTAATAGGTTAAGGTTCATTATAACGAAAGAAATAAAAACCAAAAATAAAAGCATTTCTATTTTTGTCTAAAATGTCATTTATTTTTGTCAATTTTTCAATGACGATAAAGCAAAATTACAAATAAAGCATGAGGTTAAGTTTTAATTATCGCTGACTAAATTTTCATATATCGATTTATTTTTTTAAAATTGACCACTATGCCTGTGTCTGGTAGTTTAGTGTAATGTTAGTATAGAATTAAATTACTGTCGACTTACATGCAAAAGTATACAAATTTTATTTGTGACATTTAAATTAAAAATAATTTACTTGAACTTGAATTGAATTTATAAAATGTATTCAGATTTTTAAATAAATTGATTATATCATAATAATCTATTATCTTACTTTGAATGACTAATGGCGTAATATTGAAAAGAGAAAATTGTTTGGTTAAATGAAATGATGAGTACCCTTCGACAAATCAATTTATATTAAATATTCGTTTCAACCGGTTTTCTTTATAAAAATATTACAGAAAAAATACTAAAATATTAAAAAATTAAAATAGGCGTGGTAAAACTTCCCCATAAGCCATAACATAAATTTTAAATAAAAAAGAACGTAAAAGAGATTTCACATCAAAAACATGTTAATAATATTTTATAATGTAGAAGTTTTATGATTTTATAATGCTTATAAAAATATATAAGTATACTTCGCTAGACCGAAATTTACTTTGTGCAAAAATTTAGCCTTAATTTATTTATTAATTTTTTTTTTGAAGTAGAAGCAATTTCAATGAAAGCATGTTAGCATTAATTAAACTATCTAACTTCTAAAATGTTTGGAGTAGTTATATATACATATTTAGAATGAAAATATACATATACATTATATTCATATAATATATATGTACTTATATTATATATATATTCATATATTCCTTATTTTTGAACTTTTGATTTTTTTTGGTCTCACACCCTAATTTCGTTCCTTTGAATACAAAAATGAAATTGCAAAATATGGGGTTGATCAGATGAGAAAAAAATCCAAGAGCACGATATTTTGTATGAAATCTTGCTAAATAAAATGTACAGACTTACTAAAAAAATTAAAATGTTTAAAATTACTTTTCAAATTCGAAATTTTCTTTTATTTAGTGGTCCATTTAAGTGTATAATACCTCACGAACCCAAAAACCGAACGTCTCTGACTTAACTAAGAAGGGTTCGCTCAAACGGGCATAGTAAACAATTTTGTTAATTTAATAACCGATTTATTAAGCAAAGTCAAATACCTCCAGTAAAAAAAGAAATTTTTTGTGAAATAATTTCTTTGTAACATTTCAAACAGAATGTGATTTATTGGACCTGACTTTTTGGAAGTAGGACCCTTCTTTGGTTCTAACGAAATTTGAGAGCTATAACCAGAAACAAAATGATCAAAATGAGAAATATTTTTGATTCCTAAAGAGTGAATGAGTTTCCTGTTCTCGTGACATGAAATTAGTGGAAAAAATTTTCGCTACCTCATTTTGCTAGGTCATTTTTGTATGTGAAATTTTATTTCACGCAAGCCGTAAATTATAAAGTAATATTTTTTACCAACGTTGCTTAATTAACTGATAAGTGGTCACTGATGAATGCCCTCCTCTACTATAAAAAAAATTGATAAGTTTTTTAAATTAACTAAAATAGACTTATGTTTTATTTTTCATGGACTTTTGTATTAGTTTATTGGATTTTTCTATAATTAAAATTTGATTTTTAAAAGAAAAAATAGAAAAGAAATTGGCTCTTTTAGATACAATTCTCTTTGTGCAGATTTGAACAATTACTTAAATATTTTGTCGTTTACTTATTGAAACTGAAACTGAAGATTAATATATACATTAGGGTGGATCGAATTATCCAGAACTGCCGGTACCATCATTTTTTGAGTAGCATTTGGTCTCCTGAGTAACGTGTATAAATGATTTTGAAAATAAATTAAATTTCGATATGGTTGAGGCCCTTGACGTTGTCAAAATTGCAATATCTGGTCCTATTTACAGCACCATAATTTAGTTTCGTTACAAGTAATTGTATTTCTGTATTGTCCAGCAGTTAGAGCAAGTCAATGACTTACAAATAATATATTGTTCATTCGTAGTTTACTATGAAGTTCGTAGTAATTAGAATTTGAAAAATCAATTTTTTGATGAAATTTGAAACATAATAACTACGACCTTCGTAGTAAACTACGTATAGTCAATATATTATCTGAAAGGCATTAGACTTACTCAAACTGTCGGAGAATACAGAAATACAATTACTTGTATTTTCAAAATCATTTATACACGTTACTCAGGAGACCAAATGCTACTTAAAAAATGATGGTACCGGCAGTTCTGAAAAATTTGATTCACCCTAATATACATATACAAGTTAATGAAATAATTGAAATTATAATGATTATAATTATATATTTAAATATTTATCACTATTGCCATATAATCAATAAAATTAATTGTCTGCATAATATACTTTTACTATTCTATGACTAAAATTTAATTTCTTAAATCATTTTTCATTAAATCATAATTCGTTATACAAAATGTTAAAACATTAACACGTTCATCTTATGCCTTTGGGGGCACGGTTTTCCCTCATATCCGATTTACCCCATATTTTGCAGATTTCTTTTTTGTGTCCAAAGGAATGAAATTTAGGAATTGGACCACACATATAAATACAACCCTAATATGTAAATATGTTTTTGAAAATTAAATCAATAAATTATTACTATTTTTTTTTTTTAAACTAAATACAGTATTTGTTGTCATTACTTGTGTAATGCAAAGTATTATAATTAATTCAGTATATAATTTGATAGCTTGTGAACAAAAATAATATGGAAAGTTTGCACATCAACAGGAAATCTTATCCAAACAGGAATATCCGGTTGAAATTATGGCAATGGTTTCTCTTAATTCTCTAATTTATTATTTTTTAATTGCATAAATTTAAGTAACCACCAGTTGATATCGTAAATTTGTTTTCATAATTTGCCATTCATTTGAAATTGAATAGGTAAAGTACTAGATATAGTAATAGCGTATAGGTCTTCCATTCAGTAGAAAAACTAATTTATGCGACAGACCTAAACTTAATCACCTAATATATCATACATAAAATAACAACTGTGTAACTTTGCAAATTATATTAGATTTTTTTTTTATATAAAAATATATATAGAGAATATACAGTTGCCGCTCTTATAGTAATTATCCGAGCCTGAGATCAGCCATTAAGAATTATGATTGTGTGACCTTTCAATTGGTGGTTTAATTTTATCAGAAAAAAAGAAGAAAATATTTCGCATTTATATACTTATAAAATGTTTTCTATTCAACGTTTTGTACATTATTATTTGAGAAATGTAAATCGTAAATAAAATAAGAGTTTTTTTTTTATCACAATAAGTAAGTACAGAGGTATCTATTTATGAGCTGGGTAAAAAAAAATTAACTATGTACTAACAATCGTAAATACCTTTCGACTGCGTCATAGTATAGAAGAAAAAAAATGACTTTTCAAATACAAAGAAAATAAATTTTCTTTTCAAATCTTCATCAATCCTTCTTTCATTTCAATTCATCTTATACAGAACATAAGATCACATCTTTCTTTGATATAATAATTTATTTTCTTCCTCTTTACCATTCTGTATCTATTTATTGTACATGAATAGAAAATCCCTCTAGATATCATAATATTAAATCATTTTCTCACACATTTCATCATTTAATTGGTCCTTTTACTTCAAACATAAAAGGTATAAAATATTCCATGTTGAATAGTGATCGAAACACTGAACATATTTCTTTTCTCGTCTACTATTGTTGTAAATATCAAATAATTGACATAAGGTCGCATTTCTTCCATTCGAGAATAAATACAAACAGTTAAGCTTATAGACATTTACAAAGCTGTACTGTAGACCTAGTCATGTTACCAAGGTCTTGGTCTCTTCATAGATATTTATGTATATGTGTTTCCACTCACAATTTCATATTTGTTATATATTCTTAAGTATTTCGTGACCATCATCACTTTCATATACCGTTATAATATTCTAATACTCTTATGAGCTTTTTATAGGAATTAAATTACGATAAGAGTAGGAAGAAAAAAATATGGTGAAAAAAAAGAAGAAAAACGACAATACTTCTCGTATGATGTTTTTAATGCTTCTGGTTAATGTATTTTATGTACTTTATACAAAAATGTATTTGCAAATCTACTTACATAGTATTTTTTTTTTATCTTTATTTTACTTTGGTTGTACTTATGTCATTGTTATTTTTGAAATAAGTTGTTGATTGTGAGATGTGGATATTTCTACAATATCAGATTACTAATTTAAGAGCTTTGGTTATTATACCAACGAACATAAGTACATTTTTTGTTTCATTCAAAATAAAAATATTAAAAAACCATTTTATTGTTTTATTTCATTTTGAAAAGAAATTTGATCTGACAAATCAGTATTTTAAGCTATAATTAAAGCAAACCTGTTTTCAAATAAAAATTAAAAAATATATATAGAATTACAAATTTAGGTTTCTGGTAATTATAATTTATTTATTTATTTAAAAAAGGAAAAATGGAAATAAAAATATCTTGCAAGCATTGATTGACAGTTATCCAAAAAAAAAAAAAACCTAACTAAAAGCCGCATCGTCGCTTATAGAAAAACGTAAATAAATAATAATTTGTGTATTATCACTATATAGAATTTAGAGTATCAGCAACTAAATACCAGTATCAGACATTAAAAATAACAAATTTGTAGCAGAAAAAGTTCAAAGAATCAAAATTCTTACCCTAAATAGTCGTATTAAAATACTATTTTAAATATATTTTACAAATAAAAAAGGAAAAAAAAACACGAAAAGTAACGCAATCTTATATAATATCAAAGAAATACTGTCTATTTAACATTCTTATACTTTTCTACATATATATTATATATATTTATATATACTATATTTATAATTTGTACTCATCTCATGTCTCATAAGTCACATATAGCTAAATGTTTTCGTTTTCTTACTTTATTGCGAAATATAACATTCTAACTCTGTATGGTGCTTTTATCACACTTCTAGTTCAGCTAAAATATCCTTGTACTATATGTACAACACAAAGTTTTCTATATTATAATAGGTAAGAACTACAACAATATTACTATATATGGAATTTAGTATTCTGTTGAAGTGTAAACATGAGTTTTGGTTTTTATATAATATAAGATGTTAGTGGGACTGTTTTGTGTATAAATTTTATATAATATTGCACTGGTTCTTAGTTAGTAGAAAATACAGAATGAGTTAACAAACATGAATGTTAAGTGTGCACAGTTGTAATTTTTATTGCTTTGAGTAGAAAACTATAGTAAAGGATAGAAAACAATTTAAATAACAAATCTAATTTTATGTCTTTCAATTTTAATTTTCATATTATCCTATGTGCGCATTTTTATGTTGTATGTTGGTCTGTGTTACAGTACTTGCATATTATAGGAATGACACCAATTTTATAAAATTATTTTATAACAGATTGTAATAATTTAATGATAACAAAATTCAAATTTTAGAATAATTTTATATCGTGCATTACTGATGCTTCGGAACGTATTATTCTTATTCACTATTCAAAGAAAGGTTTAATTTTGTTGTTTGTTTGTTTGTTTTTTTTGTTTTAAAAAACAGAGATATTTTATTTTTGTAAGAGAATAATTTTTCTCATGGATAAGTAGTTACGTTTTTTCGAATAATTAAATGGTTATATATAACACAAGATATATATTTAAACTTAAACCTTTGTTCTTTGCAATGTATTTGAGATCATCGTTATTCATTGTGTATCAAAATTTATTTATTTGCAAAATTCTTGTATGTTAGTTTTTCTACGACGAAGGGTTACATATTAAATAATCATATGCTTATGAAAAGCACTTTTAATTTATTTTCCAATTAGAAGGTAAAAAGAGTTTGTTTTAGTTTAAAATATATTTTTTTAATTATATATTATTATATTTAAGCATACAATGATTAATATATAGACATAAAACGAGCTCATGGAATATACTATAGCAAACAGATTTATTGACTACGAGCAAACATTTTTCCTATTGGGTACAAAAAATATTAACAAAAGAAATTGTGTATAATACATACAGTCTTACTAAAATGCCCAATAATTTTAGTAACAGAGTATAAATTTTGTATGAAAATAATTTAATAGATAAGTTAAGTTAATAAGAAAATTTAATGTTGTGATCTGGGAATGAGGACCAAATACAATAAAATTATTATATGCGTTTCCTTTGATGAATACCGTATTAAGCAGAAATTGGTCTGGAAGGTATACTGGTCTAGAATATTTAAAAAATAAAAAAATCTTCCATTTTATTTGTGTTAACGACAGAAATAATGTAAATTCTTTTGGTATTCAGTTTTATCGTTTATAATACTACGTGCTAACCATTTAGTTTTGCTTCATGACACTTTAATGGACTAATACGAACCAAAAATACCCTAAACTTTATGCAGAACATTTGAGGAAATTTTATTGTTATTTTCAAGTTCTAAAAAGAAAAATAAGAGAACCCAAGAGCCAATATAGTATAATAATTCTATAATTTTTTTTCTTTTTTTCTTATTATATTCTTGTGGATACCTAAGTTGAATTAATAATTTACACAAAAAAAAAATAGCAGAAAGCTGCTATTTGAACAATATAATGTAAAGAAATATACACGGCAGGCGGAAATAGTAAAAACAATAATATTCCTCGAAAAATCCCATTATCTCAAAGCTTTTTATCCAAATATTGATCCGTAATATATTTGTTGAAAGTCGTTAGTAGTCGTTTTAGGTTGTTATAAAGCATGTTGTAATGAGCAGGCCCTCCGACAGGGGGGGTCAGCCAGGCCATATGGCGCCGGCCTCTCTTTTCCGATCGGCCTCGAATTTTTGGCATTATCTTATTTGACTTTTTTTCAATTTAATATTTTGCAT
>JAABKK020014977.1:0-20944 GCA_011634745.2 Catotricha subobsoleta
GTGGCGCCACATATGACCATTTGGTCATGAATTAGTCACGAATTGGTCATATGTGGCGCCACTGTGCTCCTTGGGAAAGGAATCTTTTTAGCCAAGTAAGTGGCTTTGAACCCGTCTAGACATATTCTTTACTATACCGCTTCCTCTGTATACACATAATAAATGGCCCGATAAGTAGTATAGATAATTAGTTAGTAAAGCTATATTTTTCCTGTAATTTTTTTTATACAATCATTGTATTATTCGTTTTCGACATTCAATTAGTTAAGTTTAAGTTTAATAGAGCTTCATATAAAATATTAAAAGTAATAAATTCTTTACGATAATATATTACCGATTTCCATTCACATGAAGTGATTCGTAAACATAAATTGATTGATAATAATATTTATCAGTTGATTTGAAATTCGGATCAAAAACAGCTATATAAAAATTAAATCGATTGTAAATGCCAGCAATTATATGCCCTTTGATACCGTGATCTAGCAATGTCTTATAATATAGTTCTACAAATTATTTTTCTAAACGCATTCAATTGACGCATGTAAATAACGAAAGAATATTGTCATTGTAAATGAGATGATAAACTGATGGAAGAATTTTTTTTTACAATCATAACAGATTGCATTTAACTTACCTTGTAAAGAATGACATCACATCAGTATTTATTTTTTATTTTTTATATGAATTATTTAAAAAATATTCGTAGTAAATTTAAATTATTGTTTCAATTTTTGTTTTAAACATATTTCTGTTAAAAGTAATTCATAAAAAAAAAACGCGATTTAAAGAAAGATCATTTTTGTTTTCCCACCAATACAGTACACACAAAATATCTAGATATTTATTTAAGAAATTATTATAATAAATACTTTATTTTCTGTAACTACTTTTTATATTACTATTACAATTATTTATTCCAATTATTATTAAGATATTTATTATTATTATTATTTTTTTTCCACATAAACATAGAAGACTCTTGTATCATCCCATCAGATATGTAGTTATATATATTCGTACATCAAATATAGACGATGTAGATAATAACAAGCAAGGTAAGTATTTCAAGTGACAAATTTATTAAGTACATAAACTACACACAATTACATTATACATATTAACATCGCGTAGTAGAGATATTGAATTTACTATACATTTTAATTTATATATTTTGTATTATTTTTCTGTTAAAGTTAAAGAGTTGGTCATGCACAATTGATATCGGTCAGTTACTGGTCTGTTTTTGTCGCGATCACATTGTGCATTTTTTTTTTTTTTTTAGGTATCTACTAAATATTTTTTTTTTTCGTAGTAAGCTTATGCTTGAGGTTGCGCGCGCGGTTACTAATTATGTTTAACTTATATTTTAACTTGGTTACAATTTTAAATATTTTGATTCTAGAAAGCAAAAAAAAAAACTGAAAGTAAAATAAGAAAAAAATGTTATTGAAAAAGTCACATTTCGTTTATTTATTTTTCCGATGAAAAAGTTATTTCACAAGATTCGCTGAAAATAATTAGAATGAAATAATTTGAAAGATGAGAAATAAAAATGATAAAGCTTTCGAAAAATATATGCTTTGTTTGTGTGTTTTCATAAAAATTAAAGTTTAATTGTAATAAATATTAAAGTGAGAAAAAAAATTGATATATTTTAATGAAGTGAAAGAAGCAAAATAAATTAATAACCGAAAAACGAGTAATACAATAAATCTACAAAAACTCTAATTAAATAAAACAGTGGTTTTTATGGATACCGAAGTAATTCCAATAATTTTAATTAAGAAGATACTACTTTAGTAATTTTTTCTTCTGAAGGGCCATTCCACAGAAGGGTGGGTGTAATGTCCGAAACTATTTCTAATTCTACTTAGCAAACTGTATTTTCTTTTAAAAAGATATGAGAGGATATCACAAAAAACGAGATTAAAGAAGGCATTATTTTCTTTAAATGTACTCTTCTTATGCAATTCCAATAAGGTCCAATAGACCAATTTCCGTGACCGCGGTGCAATATATGTATTTAGCGGCCCAGAACAGGCATTAAAAATATCATATAATTTCAATTATTTTGTATATAAAAAGGAATGGTTAAAAACGATTTTTGATTATATCAAGTGCACGGTGTTTATCAAAATCCTTACCGAGAATTAACAATACGTGATGAATTACAGTTCAATTGTTGCAAAACAAACTTTTTAATTCTTGTTAGCAACTGAAAGAAACCTTGCTTTATCATACTTTTTTGTTTGGTTTGCATTTCTAAAAAGATGATTTGAATTTGTTTTTCTTGTTTCTAGAAAACTAGTTAAATGTTATTGGGTTTTAAGTTAATATTTTTAATTTAAACTACTTGAACTGTCATAGGTTGTTACTTAATGGTAGCAGAGTTATGCTCTGACCTGACTTGGATATATTTAGTAAGTTTCAATAATGTTCAAACTAAAATTTTAATTGAAGTAATCTTTAATGATTAACGATTTAATACGCGTTTCACCCTTACCCTTAATTTTAAACCAAAATTCAATGTCATTAATTAAATAAAATTAGAAATTAAACGTTATTTATAATTTGCGTTATCTTTGAAATTATCTGTTATGTTGTTATCTTTATCTCCATCAAAAAAAAATCTATTTTGAACACTGGTCACTTCTAATATATTTGTAATTATGTACCTATATTGAATGTACCTATATTGAAAAATATATAAGCTTTTTGTCAAAAGCCGCCGCGATGCTTTCAATTTTTTTTTTTTAAATATATACATATATAGTATATATATATGTAATACCTATGGAATTCCGTATATATTTCTTTTGCTTTTAAATTGAATTGCTAATCTCAAAGCAAGACTTTAAACGAAAACAAAAAGCAATTTTAAAATCAAATATCCGACTTATGTACAACTCTAATACAAAAACATTCCAACCTTCAAACAAATAACGAGAAATTAGTATAAATTTGTTTAAATGTAAATAATTACTCATTTAAAAAAATTGATTTTTAACAATATTTAAGAATTAAGTTCGGATGGCAACTAAGTAATTATCGAGTCATTTTTTTTTACTTTAAAATTGAAAGGCATTAATTTTAGATAATAATTGTTTATATAGTTAATTGATTAGTAAATGAATTACACGAAAATTGAAAATTTAATTTGCTTTCAATCTGTTAATAAACAACGATTAGATAAATTTGGTTAACTCAATATGCATTTATGGAAAATAGTTAGTATTATATAGTTGAGGCAAGAAAAAGTGAGGGATAGAACGTAGACCATACTGCGGCTTCTAACTCCAAGTTATTTGGAATCTTTGAAATAAATATCAAAAAATTACAAATGACTCCATCACGTCTAGGACGTTTTTTTTTTTTTAAATGTTAAATAATTCGAAATGATTCCAAGACTCCACGAAAATATTCCAAATGATTCCAAGACCAGTAGTTCCTGCCTCCAAGTAATATCCAAATCCTCGATAAAATGGTCAAAATCAAGAATTTTAATTTAATTAATAAAAGCTATTTATGTTAAAAGCGATTTCATTTTCAATGACAAAAATGGGAGAAAAGTCCTTTTTATGTTACAAGAACTTCATTACCCGAGTAAAGCTACCACCGGTAAACAGGTTATACATGTAATTCTAACTGTTAAAAAAAAAGTTAAGTTGGAATTTCACGTATAACCTGTGTAGCGTAATTAGCTTTACTCGGATAATGGAAGGCTAAGTGATTAAAAATCATGCTTAAAAATTAACAATTAACTATTAGATGCGAATACCAATTAAGTGTTTCTCTTCCTTAGTAAATGCTAAAAAGTGAAATGAAACAATGTTTATAGAATTTCAATTAGTACAATCTATTGTCTTAAGAATGCATTCTCATAGATTTTTCAAATATTACAGTAGTATCTTTATACACGTTATCTTACTTAAATTCTGGACCAAATTTATTTGTGCAAAGCATCAATTCGAAGAATAATGATACATCTAAGATACCCTACAGTTATTTTGTTGTATTTTTCGTAAAGTCTTTATTTAAAAATGCACATAGGACGGCAAAACGTTTGTATTTCAAGTAATATTTATGGATTATCAATTGCACCAAATTAAATTATTTATATAATCTAATCAAAGAAAAAATACGTGACTACGCGGACATTCTATTTTATTATTGTTTTTTTTTTTCTTAAGTCGTATTTCTTTTATTAAATTTAAATTTGCAACTGAAGAAAAACACCACTTGTTTTATTATTTTTCACATGAAATTTCAATCATATTATATATTTGAGGAAAAATAACAGATTAACTTTTGTATCGTTGTTGTACTTTCATAAATTTTTCTTATATAGTGGTGAATTATACAAATTTTTTTTACCACCCAAGGAGACAAATATCCTTAACTCGTTTTTCTAACAACTAAAAATGGGTAGTTTACAGTTTTCTGTACAATTTTTAACTTTAATAAATATATTTGGAATAAGATAAGTAGGTAGTTGCCTTTATATATTTATTTGTATTGGTACTCAAAGCATTTGATTTTTAATTATAGCAAATAATTAAGATCATGTAATAAATAAAACATATTGATCTGTAAGATACGAATAACATTTTTATTTATCTAAAATCTGAAAATCTTAAGTATTCAATTATTCAATTTGTTAAATTATTCTAAATGCCAATCCATTCAGACTTAAATTTTTATGTAAATCTACGAATATTGTACATGGCGATATGAATATCTATCGAAATTTAACATTCTGCCTCATTTAATAAAAAAAAAATACAAAATTAGTTTAAATACAACAGAGTTGAATGCTTTTAGTAATCCAACAGTTACAATTTATAATTCAATTGCCTGTAATTACACCTTATATATGTACAAGTCATATATATTTGGGGAAGGTCTATTGTTGTGTAGATTTATACTGGCATTCGGTGTTTGAATAATCTGACAATTAAAAATCATAGTTTTATCAGAGAATATAATATGTATATATTCTCTGGTTTTATCCTTAAAAAAAAATTTCAATATTAGTTTTTTTTTATAATAATTTATTCAATAATTTATAATATTTTAATTCTATGAAATTATTCTAAATAATCTAAAATAATGTATGGCTGTATTGAATTGAGAACACACTATATCTAGATAAAATTATTGTATTAATTGCCCTTAATGGGCGTTTTTCTACATCACAATTTATTATACTGTCATCACTCTTCAAGTGTTCAATACTAACCATTTGTTTTAAGTTTTTGTTTTAAGATGTACATATTGTTCGATTTATGATGCTTAAACTGTAAAAAGTGTATACTACTTTTTATATTAGCTAAGAATTATTCCCATATCACACTTGAGTGAATCGATCATTCTTGTTGGGAAAGGTCTGAATGGATATAGTCATCGTAAATGAGATATATGGTCACTTCTTATGATTCGGTCATTCTGCACATTTTTTCAGTATTTAGCATAAATTGATACAAATCGCAAAGTGATACATCAAGCAAAATTGTTTTGTGAAGAGTGTTTCAACTTGAACCAAATAATAAAAAGTAATCCGTAATTATATAGATAAATTATTAATATTGAATTTGACTTAACACATGCCCGTATCTTTATTTTAATTATATAATTCTCTCAATATTTCTAATTTATTTTTATACGCAATGAATGTTGAAAAACAAAACCCAATGCTAATAAATTCAAGAACAATAAATTCTCTTATTTGAGCAATATAACGCATTTTTTTTTTTTAAATAATTAACAAAACGTTCTTTATTTTTTTTAATTTCTGTTTTAATATCAATTTTCTGGTTTTATTCATTTAACATTTTTCTTGTTTATCGTTTCGATTAGTATAGAGATATTTGGGTAACATTTCATATTCTAAATAAAACAGTAAAATTTGCTATAACTAAATAATAAATATTCAAGTGACTTCTGACACAAAAATGAAATCAATCAAAACAAAAAACAAAAACTTTTTAATCTGGTCAGTTATGAAATGTTGTGTTAAATGTGATGTGTTTTTATTTGTTTTCAATAGATTATCATGCTGATAGAAATTGTTAATTAAGAAAGGAAATAAAAATGCTTTAGCAATGGATGGAACAATTAAAGCACCAAAAATTGAATTAAAGAATTCATCTTTTACAATTATATTGTTGTTGTTATTGTTACAATTGGATCTTCCCGACACCGAAGTGACTGCACACAATAATTGATTTTTGGTTCAGCATAAATGATTTAGTTAAATTATTATTTAATTTATGGTTGTTATACGTAAACAAGTACTTAAAATTAATATAATTTATAAGATTTATAAGTGAACAAAAAACATAACATGAATTAACTAAGACAACGATTAAGTGAAGCGACTAAGAAACAATGTTCGTATACAATTTACGATAATAATAATAATTTATAATTTATTTAAAACCACAAAACAATCAAAATATTTTAAATTAAATTAAAAACAAGAAAAAAAAACTCAGATAATGAAATCAGTGAAGCATAATTTGTTAAACCAAATGTTAATCTCGAAGAGCATAAAACAGAATATAGACAGAATTACCAATGCCATTGGAAGTGTTTACATAAAATTGCGCGAAAAAAATGGTTCCTGACGCTATATGGCTAAACAATTTTGCTAGTTTTACCAAGCAATTTCAGATTATCAAAGTTTTCTTTTTTTTATTAAACGACATATTTTGAATTTTTATAGTTTAAGTTTTAATTGCGATAATAATGTCACCGAAACAGTGGTTGGCGCTATTTTGTTTTTACATTTCGTACTTATTTTTTGGTGCGAGCGTTTTTTATCACATAGAACATGAACTGGAGGCAAAAAGACGGGCAGTCGATTTACAACATCGTATTGATATTAACGGTATATATATATATATATTTTAAATGTATTTGTAATTATGAGATATTTCTATGATTTTACATAAAATACAATTTTCGGATAAATACTCTATCTCTGTTGTTTTTTTTTTTAATTACACGCATTCAATAATTTATATTTAACACACATCTATTACGTGAATGGAAATTAGATAATTTTATCGTGAGCGTGACTTTGAAACACGTAAACTAGATAATTGTATTTTTTTTTCTTTTTATTTAAATTTCATTTAAGTACTACAAGATCTCTAACGAATAAATATTGACAAGTCAATTAGCACATTTGTAGTTGGATTTGAGTAAACAGTGTCACATCAATTTATAATGTAGCAGAATTAATAAAACTTTTTGGTAACAAGTTATTTAGACATTTTATACTTATTTTGGATATCGGCAATGCCATTTACATTTAGTTTTTGTTTTCAAAAAAATTATTTATTTTTGTTATAACACATATTGTGCATTCATCCATTCCGAAATTATCATGAATCTTCTTTGATCATCATTTGGTAACAGTGTTTTTAACTAATGGCTATAATTTGGTGGGTTGGAAGCAATTTATAAATTTATAAGTAAACACACGCACACACGTCATTACATTCCGAAGAATATGGACATGTGTCAGATTTAATTGAATGTTAATAAATAATTAATTAAGACCTGATATATTTTGAAATTTGGAATTTATTTCATTCTTTACATGGATTCTTTATTTAAAAAAAAAAAGAATATTTTGTTTATTTTGTTTATAAAATTATTATTGAAAAGAATGTTTCGGTTCTGATATACATATATGCGAATCTTAACAATTTTTCACTATAGTCATCTTAATTTTAAGCATTTTAGTGACCTTTAATAACGACGGAAATGAAGAAAATCCCATTTATTATTTATAAATAAATGAACTGAAATTCATTGAAATTGAATCTATATCTATTTAAATATTTAATATTCAAATATCAGATTGCATATTCTTAATGAATTAATTAATGGTTTCACGATTTTTTGCAGGTTTTTAAATACATGACACTTTCTTCTATGAAAGTTATCATAGCATTGTTACGTAGCATTGCATAGCGTATAAGTTTAGTACCATTACAAGGTATAATTATTTTTTTTTTCATAAGGAATCATTTGTAATAATTGTTCTTTTTATAAAAACCAAATTCAAGACTGCCTGTATGACCTATGTAGTTTGTGATTAAAATTTAATGATTGCAAGATAATTCGCATACTTATAAGTTATCTAACGTTTTCAATTTTCTTCCATTGCTTCGTTTGATCCAAATTAGAACACTTTCAGTATGTAGGACAATATACGTATAATTTGCCATTTTTCTTATCTCCATACAGAAACAGTCGTCACACTATAGTATATATATGTCATGGTCATATTATTAATAATCATCTATCAGCATCTGCAATTATTTTTTTTCTTCCAATTTTATTCGTACGTGGTTTAAAACTAGATTACCCTTCTAATGGCTATTTATTTCCGAAATGTTGTTAGCAAGTGCCTAGCATAAACATTTAACCAATTGTAAATATATTTTTTTTGAATTAAATGTGTAACTTCTTGTACAAATAAATTCATATAAAAATTAAAGTCAAAATGTGACATAATCTTTTTAAAAGAAATTTATAGCATAGTCAATATAATTGACATTAAAAAATATATAATAACAACATAAAATAGGGTACTTCAAAAATCGTAATCAATGTATGAATCAGTTTGGATCGAGATTAGATTAGGGGATGAAAAATAAGTAGTAACCATATTTAAATTAATTAATAAGACAACGCGATTTCTGAATTATTTCACAATTTACTTGGCTGTTCAAATAGCAACATGATTAATAGCACACATCGCGATGACAATACGAATGAATATATTTAACATTAAATAAATAGAATTTGAGTATATAACACATTTCGACACATAAATAATACCATAAACTCACAAAACTATAAGCTACCGCGTTTTTCCCCTCACTGAGATGCTATAGGATAGTTGTCATCGCTAAGTGCCATATGGATATCGTAATTGGCCATTCATAAGCATAATTTAAAACATAGAATAAACTGCTTTATAGTTATCAAAAATACTTACCCATCAAGGAATTGAATCTTTTTTACACTCTTTTCTTTTTTCTAATTGATGAGAAAAGTTGTTTTTTTTCATCGTATTATTAAGAACATTTTATAGTCTAATTTTGAAAGATTTTGACGTCAAATACATTACGCATTATTGAAATTATAAGATGAAAATCCATTTAATTATATTTTTTATACTTATTTTTCATGTCCTCAAATAGTTCGTATTTTCAATAACTGTTTTCTAGACCACCCCAATTATACATCGGTTCATATATCAATACAATGAAAATATCAATTAAGTAGCTAATATATTAGCGTTGAGCATAACATAGTGTGGCGTTAAGTCATTAATCATAACAATATAAACCAAAAGATTGATAAATTATATATGATATATGTATATATGTTATATGCGTATAGTTTAGTTTAGTAGTTGATGTTGTCAAATATGATTAGATATACCCACACGAAATGCTTGTTATTTATTTTTAAAGGGTCAAGTTCAATTATAACATTTATTTAAAAAAAAAATGTTTAAATTGTTAAAAGCTAAAATATTATTATTATAAAATTGCCCTGAATTTTTTTTATTTTTTGAAAATGATCTTCTTTCACTTTTATTGCATTTTATTAGTAAGTAAGAACTATTACAAATAGATTATAATAAATCATCTTTTTTTTTTCAAATTGACCTAAATATAGAATTTGTTTCGCTATTTATTTTGCAATAAATTTTCATGTTTTGTATCTTTAAAATTATAAAAGTCTAATCATATCAAGACATCGATATCATATATTTAATTCACCGTTTTTTTTTTTTATTATCACTCTATTTACTTACCTAAAAAATCATGCTTAATGTAATCTTTGAATTGCCTAGAAGTAAATTGGATACTGCTCTCTATTTAACACATAGTCTAGTAATAATACGTGATAAGAGTAAGTTGCTTGCTTTCTTAGAGGCTATACTTACATTTTTTTTTTAAGCATAAAAATCTTCTCTTTTTTCTTGTAACAGAATACAAAGTCATATTCTATTTCACAATAATATTTCTTTAACTAATTTCATAAAATTTATTTTCACAGAAATTCTCGTTAAATACACATCACCAGATGATACTGAAGTACAAGATGAAATTCTTAAACGTGTAAGTGATTATTGCGGAAAATCTGTGACTAATTATACACTGGATGGTCATGCTGATCCAATGATTTGGAGTTTTTATCATGCATTTTTCTTTTCGTTCACAGTTTGTTCAACAGTCGGTAAGTTTTCTTAATCAAAATATGACTATAAAATTAATCTACATATTTTTTTTTTTTACAATTGCTTAGGTTACGGTAATATATCTCCATCGAACACCCTTGGGCGAATGTTTATGATATTCTATGCTTTAATTGGTATACCAGTCAATGGATTTCTTTTTGCATACCTGGGGGAGTTTTTTGGAAAAGCTGTAAGTATTTTATTCAGTATAGTGTTATTTATTATTAATTTCAAAATTATTTAAATTTTTTAATTAGTTTTTGGGTGCACATGAACGATATAAAGCGTATAAAATGGCCACAACAAAAAACTATGCACCCAGACGTTTGGGACTTATTGCTCAAATTATTGTATATTTACTTCCCGGCGTCGTGATCTTCTTATTTTTGCCATCACTTTTATTTTCATATTTTGAAGATTGGCCGTACACAGTATCCATTTATTATTCCTTTGTAACTCTATCGACGATTGGGTTTGGTGACTTTGTACCAACTTTTGAGCCACATCAAGTAATTCCAAATTATTATTTAATTCTTTATTTTATTAAATAATAAATTATGATTTTTTATAGGAAGCAAATTTTGGTTTCATATTTCACGTTTATGAAGTTTTCATTATATTCTGGTTTATTTTTGGATTAGGCTATTTAGTCATGATTATGGGCTTTATAGCTAAGTGAGTTTAAAGCAGCTGAACTTATTATGAATTGCTATAAATTTTTTGATGTTTCTTTTCTCTGTTTTAGGGGTATGCGCAGTAAGCATCTTACAAGGTTAGAGCATCAAGTAGCTGAAAATATAAAAGCTACTCAAAGCCGAATATGGAATGGAGTTACAAAAGATGTGGGATATTTAAGGCGTATATTAAATGAAGTGTACATGATGAAATTCAAGGTGTTTTAGCGTCCTTAAAATAATTTTCAACATTAAATTATACAATATCAATATTTTTTTTTTAGCCTGTTTACAATGAACCCGGTGATAATATTCCATATCATGAAGGCCGTCGTTCGTCATCATGTCCTGATTTGTCAATGTACCGATCAGAAACACCGCCTCCACTCAGAAAGCGTGCATATTCAGTATATTATCCCAGTGATTCTAATATAATGAATGCCATTACTTTAAATCGTGTGCAATCTGATAGTGATCTATGCCGCATTAATCGTAAACGAACATTTGACGAAACCAATCAATTATCTAGACCAAGCGATTTACTGGCACGAGTGGTAACCGCATTAAATAGCATTAGAACATCTAATGAGGATGTGCATAGCGTTTTGGATATGGGAATGGCAGGCGGTATTCATGGATTTTCCGATTCACAAATTTTGGCCAGTGAAAGAACTGGTTCTGGTTGGTCTTTAGCTTATTCTGATGGTAGCTATTCAATGCCACCAATAAAAGAACGGACTCGTGCTGCATCTGATTTTAGAGCACCAAATCATAGTCATTTAGTAAATGATGAGCATAAATGGACATGGAGTGGAAATAATTCACAGATCAAGGAATTTATGAGATTGCGAAAAATCAATAAAAAGAAATCAAGCGATTTATATCGTTCAGCATTTACACAAAATAAACCTCAAATAAATGGTAATTCTGTGACTGTGAATATTCCGGAACCAAGTACTTTAGCTGAAGCGATTTCCCCGAATGTTTCGAATAAATCAATTTTGAACAAATTGAATCCATTTAAGAAACGATCACAAAATGATGATAACAAAAGATTGTCTCTCACCCCTGATCAATTAGATATACAAAATTATCTAAATAAAACCTCAACAGGTCGGGATTCTCGTATGAGTATGACAGCAAGACAATATATTACTGCAACATCAAGAGGCCGTGTTAGTAATTTTTCATCTTTATCAATGGCTGATGAAGGAAGTGCGGAAGTTTTAGAAAAAACCACAATAGCCGATCTCATTAGAGCATTAGAAGTAGTCCATACAAAAGCAAACACCTACGATACACCATTATTACAGGAATACTTTGATATTCCTAAGAGAAAGTTAGGAACAGCTAGTTTAACACCACCATCCGGATTAACGCCTTTAATAAATATATTTCCAGCGGCAACAGATTATAAAAGACGAGGTTCAATGCGACCACATCCAACACAAACACCTATATTTAGTCGTGCTAATATGGCTAGACGTCAATCGAATGTACTTGATACATTAACATCAGCTAGACGTTCATCTCTTAAACCACCTCCATATTTAGCTACCACGCCAAAAGTTATAAAACGTCGTTTCAGTGTACGTCCAACAACTCTTTCAATACCACCCGGACAAGCACCATTACCATCAATTAATCCAACCATTCAAGCATCATCATTACAAAGAAAACTCTCAATGCGACCCAGTCCCTTAGCTAGAGATGCAACAACAGCAACTACTCAGTTGAGGTCGAGTGGCCGTTATATTAGATCTATTTCAACAACAAGTCAGGGAACAATAACACCTACGTTAACCGGAACTCCAATGATGCGAAAACGTAATATCATATTACGCCCAGTAGCAGAAGCTCAACTAAATGCCACTCGGACACGGCATGGTAGTCTTTCTCAATTATTTGAGAAAAACGAAGATAGAAAAAGAACGGAATCTAAATAGTTTTTTAATTTAAATTTTAATTTTTAATAATATTTATGTAGGTATTTTATTTTATTTTTTATTTATATGATTCGAAATGCACAAAAATATATATATATATATATATATATATTTCTACGTAACTAGTTGAACCAGTTGAATATATAAAGCATAAATTAATTTTATGAAATTTACTCAGAAATGGAATAAAATTATTAATAATAATATGTATAATAAAAATAACAATAGGTAATAATAAAAATAAACATATATTTTATTTATACATTAATTTATTTCAAAAGAAACGCAATACTATTATTTTTATTAGATTTTAGCATTAAATTATTAAAAAAAATATATGTAATAAATTTTAATCTAATTAAAACATATTTTTAATGAATTAAACAATTTAAATAAATTTGGCTAAATAATATTGTTTAGCTTATTAAAAAAAAATCATTAATTATAATATGGCTCTAATAAAAACGAATTTCTTACTAATATATCTAGGATTATGAACTTTATTGAAAGCTCTACACTTCGGTCCTCGACCATAAATTAGATGCAAAACGAAATTAGCCAAAGTACATACACGTAATTTACTTCGGCTGATTGTACCGAATTTATGGTCGAGGTGTATATGAGATATCAAATTAAGATGGATAATTAAAATTATGAGGTAGGTAAATTTTGAAAATATTGATAGTTTAAATTAGAATATTACAAAAGTGGTTTTATATTATTATGTTAGCGATCATCAGTTAATGGTAATGGTTTAAAATTGAGGAAAATCATGAGAACTTTAGTAAAACATTAAACATATGAAAGCAATGAAATTTAATATTCAAAGAATTACTAGTATGTAGTTTACAGTCATAATTTGGTATAGAATGATGATATTTACATTGAAATTTATCAAAACGATTAAAGTTTCGTAGGATAACATCGAAGTATTGAAGACTTCTTATACTACTAATTAAATACTAATAAACTCTAGAGAAATGTGTTTTAATTCAAAATGTTTTTCAAACAATTATTCGCTTATAGTTAAAACAATATATAATTAGATTAAATAATATATTTTTTTTTTTTTTTATATACAAAAAAAAATATATTTAAATTGTTTTCTTTTGTGGCTTTCATATTTGCGAATGTGTCAATATTACTTTGCCTACATTTATTTAACAAGCTTTTTTAGCTTCAATTAGACAAAAGCATCCCAGTCAACAAAGCTCATAATATTATTTTATATACATATATATGAATTTGTCGTAACTTTATTACACGCGATTGTAGGTTCATAAATCGTCTATACATTTTCAACATATAATAAATATGAAGAATCTGTATATAAATAATACACGGTGACACAACACTCTACCAAACTTTGAAAAATCTTTCATAATAAAATTTTTAGAATATATATTTATTACATACTTTTTTTATATTTATAACTATCGTAATATTGTGATTGCTAATATGAACCATGCTAATGTCCATGTCGATAACCTTTAGTTGTTTAATGGATATGGAAAAAATAATAATACGAATCTATATCTAAATGGAAATAAAGGGTTTAAATGAAAAAAAAAATATGTCCAGGAACCATTTTAATATTTTAAATTCGTTGATCAGCAGTTCAGTTAAATTTGTCATGATTTCCCATTGATTCGGTAAGTACTTACGTTTTTTTTTTTTTATAAATTAAGTTAATTTAAAAGTCATCAAAAATGTACAAAATGAAAAAATTATAAATATTCAATATTCTGTTTTTAAATAGTGAAGGGAGGTTAAGGTTAATGTTTCTGTATAAAGCTTTGAAAATTTTGATTGAAATCTATCGAAATGTTGAATTAATGTACTAAGACGAAGAATTTTTGATCAAAAGATTTAAAGATATATTGGATTGTCGCTAGACATATAAATAATTTGGTTAATTCAAATTAATTAGAGGCTTAATTGCAGTGCATTCAACTTCATATTAACTCTGTAAGATTCATTTGATTCAGCTATTTAATTTATTATATTCAATGGACTATTACATAGAGAAAGGTTCGTATATTACTTTTGGAGTAAGATAACAAAAAATAAAAAAAAGAACAATCACAAAACGTATGTATATATTAAGAAACAATAACATATAAGCAAATATTGCATCTGAATTATTTAAATTTCAAATTTTTCAAAAGTATTCGGATTAAAATGATAAAACAGACAGTAATTTAAGTATCCAAATTCATCATGTCCATCGAGAGCGACATAAAATAGTATTTGCTATCAAATTTTGTAAGACCCCATCAACACACATTATATTAAACGATCTCTTTGCTTTGCTTTGCTTTGCTTTGCTTATATCACCTCGATAAAATATATTTAAATGTATAATTTCGGTATAACAATAGCATTTACTCATTTAATTTATAAAAATCTTTTCTATATTCGTTTAACTTAGGAATCATATGGTTCATAGTTTTCTTGATTAAATGGGTGTACACTGTATGCTACAGTTATGATTATTGTGATCATTATATTCATATAAAATATTTTAAGTTAGAGGTATAAATGACAATATATGATAAACATTATGATGACGAAGATTTATTCGTTAATAAGTTATATAATTTTCATATAATAATATAAACTTGGCCATTGAATATGAAATCTGTATCGGTCTCGGTCAGTTACAGAATTGGTTTTGTCACGAAAAGATCATATTTATCTCAATAACGAGAAAGTGAGCGCGAAAATTATATATCTTCCACTTATATTTTGTTATTAGAAATATTCTATAGATTTTTTTTTATATATATATATATAAAAAAAAAAAATGTCGGTTAATCCTACACGCATAATTTTAGTTAAAAGTTCAAATAAAGAGAATCTCGGACTTATGAATATATATTATAAAGAATTATTAAGAATATCTAATTGAAGCTAATTTTAATTTGTGCTATTTATTGAACCATACAATTTTTGAAGAATCTCATCAATTCACATTAAAAATTTAATATATATTTTGATATACAATTTGGTGTATTGACTATTTTTTAAATTTAAACTTTAACTGAAGCTAATTATCACTTTAAACGTAATTTTAAGACTTTTAAAATAAATCAATATATAACATTTTTAAATAATAAAATAAAATAAGTATTACATTGACACTAAAAAATAGATGTTTATTTACCTGCGCAGGTTGAAATTTTATTTCAAATTTCTTTACAAAATATACTATATTATTATGAATATTAATGCAACGACCCTTGATCTCGTGATTTACAATTTAAAAGGTAATCACATGGTATTTATTTGTTTGGTGTTTGATTGAAATTTGTGCGGCAATTTTTTTTATTTTTTTTTTTTTAAATGCCAAACTTTAATATAAATATAATTAATTATAATCTCCATATTTTGTATTGGGATTCTCCCGATCAATAAGCTTGAGTACCTCAGTTGATCTTTTATTAATAAATAATATTTGACAGAAAATCGTAAATTTGGTAAATTTTCAACTTTTTTTTTCTTTTTTTTTTGATTTTTAAACAACATAAATATTTTTTGATTCCCTGTGTGCTATGTTTTATAAAAACATCAACACAAATTGTTTTTTTTATTATTATTAAAATCTTATTGATTCAATGATGTTGTTGATAATGATTATTAAATGAAAATAATAACACAATATTTATATTTGTGAATATAGATCATAAAACAAACAGTGTTTAATTTTTGAATCGTGCTCATAATTTTGACGGCTTACTAATTATTAAACTGGTAATAAAATAAATATAGGACTATATTGGTATCCATTCTCATTCAACAAAGACCAAAACCAAATACAAGTTATATATTTTGTTTAAATCAAAAATAGTGTCGTGAATTTAACAGGAAAATAAATTAATTGGTGTGATGTTAAATTCAGTTAAAATTCACAATTTCAAGAACAACTTCTGTGCATTATTGTTATGTATTTAGTAAAAGAGTTTTCAGTTGAAATTCAAATAATTCCACCACTATCTGTGTACACAATAATACGTTTACTATTATTACTAAAGCTGGATCTTCGAATATTATGACAAATGAAAAATAAAAAATATATATATATAAATAAAAACTATAAAAGTAATATAATTTAAAGTGATAAATTGATGTGAATGTTCAGCTACGTTAGACTTACATTAGACTCTACTGTTTCGCTGGTTGAAACAAATATATATTCACTCAAGTGTTAAGTGTTATTATCTAACATAATGTTAATTTGATTGTGAATAGAGGCAAAAAAAAAAATATTTATTATAAACGAATCTGATTAAATTATGGGATTAGCACCGAGACAGTGGTTTGCCCTTTTGGCATTTTATTCAACATATTTAATGTTAGGTGCTGTTATTTTTTATCAAATTGAACATGAATTGGAAACAATACGAAGAGCAGAAGCATTACAAGCTCGCATTGATATCAATGGTAAATGGAATTAATATATGAATGTGATTATTAGTTAGTTTGTTAGATTTTTTTCGTTGTTTTCATAGTTTATCAATCGATTTTTATTTGCATAGGTTTTAATTTACCCAACTTTGCTACTAAAAGATCAATTAAGTATGATGAACTTTGATACTAAAAAAGAAATTAATTAATTGTTTAGGAGAAGTTTATAATAATAGTTAATGTTTGAAGCTGACATGTTACTAGTTCATTTTTAAAGATTTTCAATAAAACGCCTTGCCTTGGTTTATAACATTACATTTCTATTTACCATATTTTTTACGTACATTTTCATTGTTAGTAGAGCAGGATAATTATAATAGAACATTCTTAGCCAATATTAAAATAAGAAAATTACTTTAATCAACATTCTGACAATAATTCAGTTGAATTATTAAAGAGATACAAATATTTTATGTGATATAAAGAAATTTACCAAAAACAATAAATGGTTGCTAAAATATAAATAAATATTATACGAATCATAGAAATTATTACATTTTTTAAATTCAAAATGATTAATTGATTATAATTTATAAAAAAAAAAAAAAAATTTGACTTACAAACGAGAATTACCATAAAAAAAAGTTATCAGCTTTTTAAATATTTGATAGCATTTGATGCTGTTATTTACATTCCATTATTTTAAATGAAATAAATTAATAAAATACATTTGCGGTTATAATTTATAAAGACGATATTGTTTAAGTGATGGGTGGCAAAGATGAACTTGACAGATGATAAAAACATAAATATATGTATAATTGTATAAGAATGACTTGTCTTTGAAAAGCAAATATTAATAACATTTGCATGTACAACTATAATTTCACTAATTTATAAGTACAATGCACATAAAATGCAAATTTATATAAAAATTGTTATCAATGCTTCCTCTTTAATTTAAAGCGTTAATAATTTCATGTAACACAATTCTAGTTCAATCTACATATATATAAAATAATAATAATAGGTACAGTACATCTAGTATTTCATACAAACAACACATTTATCTACATTATTTACAAACCTCTAATGCGTTATTTCCTTATATTGTTTCGTAATACTATTGTAATATATAAAATATAGCATTTTTAATTTAATATTACTTAAAATGTAAGCCGGCTAGTGAATTTAAAGTGCGAAAATGGTACTTACACATTTTGTTCATTTATTTTCTTAAATTATTTTATAAAGAACTCACGTGCCGTAATAATATAATGATGATATCACATTGCCACATGAATCTTATTATTATTATTATTTTTTTTCTTAACATCAACATCGATAGAAATAGACACCAAAAGAGAGATTAAGTTGTAATGGCTGAAGGAAAAACCAAATACGCATTTAGGAATTAATATATTGTCTGTTTTAAATACAGTTTTCAAATAAAATCCACTTTTTGTTATTTATATAAAAACTTAAATCTTCTTAACTAAACGCTATGTTTTTATTTCATGGCTAGACCTATTACTTCACATTAATGGAAATAATTCTATAATAAATATTATTGCAAAAAAAAAAAAAAATGAGCATCGTTAATCGAACATATTTAATTTTAACAAAAATAATAAATTATTCTTGTGTCATAGCTTCAGACCAACCAATCTTTGTTTAATATTTTTACATTTAAATCCATCTAAATCTCAAATCTCTTCCTCAAGTGCTCAACAAAGAATATGTATATGTGTGTCTATATTCTTTGTGCTCACCTTCAGTATTTAGTTTTACGTAAACATGTTTTCATTTTGTTATCGTTATAAGCAAAAAAATTATTGTATTATTGTATATACATTTATTTCTCTATTCCTTTGTTATTTTCCTCCCTGCTTTTAGTAGTGGACCATTCTCTGATATTTTTTTTTTATTTTGTCTCTATAAGAGTAAACGTTCGGATCGGACACTTTCCTCGGGAACTACTGGAGCGAATTGGCTGAAATTAAAAATGTGGGCTCTAGAATAGTGTGAGACAGTTTTTGCGGCTTTAGCGGTTTCAGTTTTTAACTTGAGTTTCACGAGAAATTGACCATGGATTAAACTTTTTTAAAAAAAAATTTAAACAGCCATATTGAATTTAGATTTTTAAAGCGTCGAGAATAAGCTTTCTGTTTTAGACCCAAAATAAAGTAGGACCACTTCTAAAGGTATTAATCATTAATAAAGTACAAGGTTATACTATTCCAAACCACCCACAGTTTTGTTTTTCCGATTTCTAGATGAAGAGTTATAAGTATACAAAAACCGTAAACAAATATAGCAAAAATTGTGTCTGATTTACCTTAAATTCAAAGAGCTTTTCAGCTTATTTGAGCCAAAATAACAAAGTAAAGCAATAATAGATTTTCGACCTTTATTTTTGGAATTATTTTCATGTTACTTCATTTTTTTTTTCTAACCAAAGTAGAAAATAAATGCATAATTTTTTGAACTTTAATACACTTTTATAGAAAAGAAATAATGAAGCAACCAAACGAAATATTGATGAAGTAGATGATAGCACGCCAACGTCAAAAAATTGACAACACTTTAGCGAGCGTCCTTAAAATCAATAACGTGTCAATTGTTAGTTTTAACCAAACCAATATTCATATATGTATCTACACTATTTTTTGAAATTCCCTTTTTTCAATCAAATATTATTTTTTAGGTTTTTTTTGCAACTTATTGGTTTGCTGGAAATAAAACTTTGTATAATTCCTTTGATGGGAAGAAAGAGAGCTGAATAAAATAAAATAATAAATTTAGGAAAACTTTTAAGCTGAACCGTCCATTAAAATCGGTTTACAAACTGAAGGGTTAAAATAAAGAATATTTATATACGTACATGTACAATCCATATCTATATTCTTTGGTTAAAGCGTCAAAACAATAAAAAAATAAATTATCTATGCTTTATTTTTAACTATAAATCGATAAAATGAAGCTATATCGTTGCAATACCGTATTCTGCTTGGCACAGTCATGGCCACATTTTACAAAATCATGAACATGAAATGTTTGCGCAAATAATAATTTTATCGATGCTAACATCAAATTTAAAAAATATTTATTGACATTTGAGATGATTAAAACATACGTATTTATTAACAAGTTCATATTCTAGTTTTCATCAGAATAAATATACCTACCAAATAAAATGGAAAACAATAGTTAATTAGAAAAATATATTCTAGTTTAGAGGCGTTAATATAGAGTGTTTATCCCCGTGTAACCCAAAAATCTTTCAAATATCACTAAGTGAAGTTATTTTGTGTGATATGAAGGTGATATTTTGAATTATAAAATCACTCAAATTGGGTGATAACTGGATGATTTTTGAGTGGGGCGTAAAATCACTAGATGAATACTTTATTTTAGTTTAGAAACAAGCACTACCGCGATATCATCAATACATTACTCTAAACTACCTATTATTCAGTACATTTCTGCTGATTGGGATATTATTCATTAGCTTACTGAAATCATATTGAAATTTAGATATAATTGATAATGGACATGGACATTAGTCAGAGCCGTTCCGTGGTTAAAATCATAGTGAGGCAAAAACTCATATTTGCGCCCCTGCTGCCCATAATAAAAAAAAA